>JAXBDA010003875.1:0-31961 GCA_036023075.1 Gaultheria prostrata | reverse complement strand
CCATTATAAAGCTAAGGGTAGAAAAGTAACTTAGCAAGGGCCTTGGAGTTACACGTATTTAAGAAAAGTGGTTAACCTAAACGGTAATTAGTGAAGGAAAAAGGTGACCGGCTGGTAATAAATCCTCGAGATATTAACGCATGCTCTGGGCTCTGCGGTGAGGGCACGTGTGTTGCTCGGCCGGCTGGCTGGTTACTTGGTCGGCAAGGTCAAGGCCGAGGTTTTAAATAACGGTTTCATAATATGTAACAATAACGATTTGAGTGCAACGGTTTCAGTAGTATCAAATGTTACGTAACGAGAATCAGATGTAGCAGTCGTAAATTTTTAAAATTCATTTGTCGATAAATTTTAAATAGCTTAAATAATCCGTACCGGTACGGGTCACGAACCGGTTCGTGAATCAGATATGGACCCATATGTAACAGGAATCGGCTGATAAGCATTCGATTTTTCCCTCTCACCGGTATACATGGGTGTAACGGTATCAGATGCCAAAAACTAGTTACGTAACAACCGTTATTTAAAACCATGGTCAATGATGCTTGGCGGGCGCATGTCGTGCTCGGCTTATGTTAGACACACACATTCACCACCTTCGCCAGGGATGTTGGAATATTTTCAAAATATTTAATGCATATTAAATGTAATTATTGGTGAACGGATTTAAAGTAAATGGTGTGTCTATTCAGGATAAATGAATAGACGCAACCATTGGATTTAAATGGTTTAAACCAAACGGTGTGTCTATTCGGGATAAATGGATAGACATGACTATTGGATTTAAATATTGTGACCATTGGGTTTAAACGAATAGGTATAACTATTCGTGAATGGTCACAATGGTTCGAATGTAAAGATGTGACCATTGGTGAATTGTCACAAGTCTATTCCTATATAAAGGCTAGCGGTTTCACCAATTTCCACTATAAAAACACAATCAATTGGTCTCTCTCACTAGAATTCTCTCCCTTTATTCTTTATTGGTGGCTCGCAAAATCCAAAGGTATTCTGGTTCTTTTTCGTATGTGCATAACACAGTTGAACAAACAGTCAATTAGGACTGGGCTTCATTGTATCTTGGAGACGAATTCACCGGCAACCCGGTGCACACCAAATTCACTCGAACTGGTGGGAGCGAATATCGTCTTAAGGACAGCGACATTGTAACGTGCCTTGAAGCAACTATTGATTCACTCCATTTTTTATCCACTTCCATCGATTATTCTATTTTTGCACCAACAATCTTAAGAAGATATTTCGTGAACTAATGAAAGTGGATCAATTCATTTGGAGATGTCAAAGGCAAAAGTGTTGCATACTATTTATGGTTGATGGCAATAGGACTATGCTCTGCCTACAACTAATTTCGTAGGAAAGCATAAGGAAACTGTACTTGGGCCTAGAAGTCAACTTTGCACTAAGGTCAAGATTGGTACATGCATGGAGGAAAGAATGGTTACATGGAGGGTTTTCTTTTCAAGTTTGGATTTGGTGTACCCAATACTTGCATGAATAGTATGTCGTTTGTGGATGGAGGCAGCACATTTTCACAGCCATAAGAAGAACTCACCCCATCGCCGTTGGTAAGATTAACAAAGACAAAGTCGGTTATGGTAAGAAGGGCAATTGGTCTCGATATTACAGCAGATAATGGTTTGGGTTCGGTGATTTCCTTACGACAAAGATGGATAGAGGGACTTCTAACAGATCATATGGTGATATGGTTTTGAGTAAGTTGCATTTCATTACATTATTTATCTCGTGGAGTAAGGTACACTCTAAACTCTTACTTTTTATATGCCCATGGTAGTTAAAATGTGAAATTAATAATTCCTTGGTTATTACATGTGGTATGCTGACTTTGCGAATTGGGCCAGTTGGTGAGAGGTCCACTACACCTATTTTGTAACACCCATAGTCCACACAACTGTTTTGTAATACTTCCAGTCCATCCATGGGTGAAAAGAACAAAAATACCCCTAGCTTGCAAATGAAGCTTGGGTCTCTCTCTCCTTCACATCCCCATCGATCCCCATCCATGGCCGACAAACCATTGACGCCGCCAAGCTCCCTCAGGTCGTCGCAAAAAATCCGGCAATCGGCACAATCTCCGGCGATCGACACACCGTTCAAAAACAAGGCGCGGTTGCGCGATCTCATCATTCTTCAATCTGAGGAAGTCGAGGGTTTCAAAGAGGACGACGACGACGTTTATCACGACGAATTTCCGGCTAATGGTGCAGCAAAATGACCGGAGTGAGTTTCTCCGGCGAAAATGGTCAGATTCAGATTCTGGCGCCAGTTCTATTGAAACCAGAGACGCAGCGTGCTGGACAAGGGACACGGTGATCAAGCTGCTCGGGAAGAAGACTGTGTTACCGGAGAACGGCTGGAATCCGACGATCTCAGGCGAGGACTCTTCGTAATGGGTCGGTTTGGAATGAAGATCTGGGGGGGGGGGGGGGAAAAAAGAGGAGATGAAGACGAGAGAGAGAGAGAGAGAGAGAGAGAAGTACGTGGGTAATAGCTGTGGCTTTTTTAAAGTAGCATAGGCTTTCAAAAGTGAGCCTTGAAATACAAAATTGACTTTTCCAAGTTTTATTTTTCCAAGTCTAGGCCCACTTTGTCTTTGTTTATAGCACAAAAGACAAGACAAGGAATACTGTGTATTTACGTGTTTAATTGTGAGCTGTGCATTTACGTCTTTGTACTGTAGTAGTCCAGATAATCACATCTTGTAAGTCCAGATAACCACATCTTGTAAGTTCAGAAAACCACATCTAATCCAAAGTAGGTTTTTATTAAAAATAATAATAATCCAGATAATCACATCTTTTTTAGTGAAGAGATAGAAAAATCCATTAATCAAAACCCTAAAATAACAAACTACCAAAAAAATATATAAAAAAATTGATAAAGAAAAAACAAAATAAAAGAAAAAAAAAATCACATCTTATGAATCCAGATAACCAAGTATGATCCCAAGTAGGCTTTAAAAAAAGAGATACAACACACATCTTGTGAGTCCAGATAACCACATCTTGTGCGTCCAGATATCCACATCTTTTGCATCCAAATATGGTTATCTACGCCGGCGACTTTTCCGGCGAAGTCCAATTTTCCGGCAAACTTTTCCGGAGCCGGAAACTTTTCCAGTGAACTTTTCCGGCGCCAACGAACTTCTGGCGAGAGTATATTATGTGTGAGGGTATATTTGTCTAGTAAAAATGGTTAGTGGGCCTTACACCTTAGAATTTTCAAAAAGGAGGATTAGAGGTGTTATGGAAATATAAGGTGGACTAGACATGTTACAAAGAACTATAATGGACCTTAGAGTAATTTGTTATTGTGAATTTCACGTTTTGGAGTAGTTAATATTATATTTGTTGATATGAGTATGACTGGAAATTGACTAATTTTTAGTTTTCTCAGCCCAATTTGCATGTTTCACATGTGCTTAATGCGTTTCTATAAGTTTTGTTGCTATTGGCTATTATTTCTTTTAGTGCTTAATTAGTACTACCGCTTGAAATTTGATTTGTAACTGGAGCATGAGTCTATGAGATATCACCACCCTCTTAGTGTATGCAATTTTTTCAAGTGCACGTGTAAATTTTTGGGCAAACATGTTAACATGTCAATCTTAATTTTGGCTTATGATATGTTGTTAAAGGAAACTGTTTTGCCATTGCCTGAGATACGTAGATATTTATGAGCATGCACATTTCTAGTTGAGTTTTCTTGTCGCTTAGCCCATATTTTATTTCATATGTAACTGTTATAATATTATAGGTTTATCGAATGTTTCGTTTATTAGCATGCATGCATATTAGGTTATGTTGATGGATACTTTTTGCCCTTATTCCCATGGATGTTTTCGGGGGTAATTTATAGCCATGGTTTAAGCGGTTTGTCGTTGGTGACCCTCGACATGGTATTTGTGTCGTGGTCATGTTTATATGACATGGTAAGGTGTTATATGGCTCTTAATGAGCGGTGTTTGGCAGTCTTGACCACCAATTAGATAATCGCGTTGGGACATGTACAAGGATATAGTACTGTGGGACACGTGGTCGGTAGTTAACCGAATCAGTGGCGATTTAAATTATATCAAATGTTTTGTTTTATGCAAGTGGTAGATATGTAGTTTTTATGTTCTTGATTTGGAAGTCATTTTTATAATGTACATTGCATCATATGTCTGTAATTTTGTACGCAAGTTTTATGCACGGTAAACAAATTGTGAGTGTTGGGAATACTTTGAATAAACGAAATTATTTTTCCATGAAAAGATACTTATACATTAAAACACCTTTGTATACATAAATGTTGAATTATACGTGTAGAGGTTAAGGATTTGATGAGCCCCTAAGATTGTATCTATTTGGGCTCATCTATCTCGTTTTTTATCACACACGCGCACGATTTAGCGCTTGATATGTTTGATATTGCGCAAGGTGTGCTTTTTGTAGTTTCAGGTGAAAATCAAGGAATAAAGCGCATTTGAAGCGATCTGGTATGAGTCCCAAGGATCCGAGGGCCACGAGCCCCATGGCATTCCACCACCGAGCCTTGAGAGCCAAGAAATAGGATATGGCTAAGGCTCGGGAAGTCAAAAAGAGCACAAGCCCAAGCCGGAAGGCTAACGCCGTGTCCAAGCCTCACAAGACTCCCGGTGAAATCCAGGAGTATCCAAGAGGACACGAGACCAAGAATCACCCTTCCCAATGCCCCACGAGGATTGGAGGTGCAACGAAGGAAGTTCGGAAGCACTAAATGGCCAAGGGGTGACGAGTAAAATGTGATAAGGCATGAAAAAAGGGGCTTGGATCGATCCACCATGTGGACGTGGGATTTTTTGCCTAGGTGGATCGATCCACCACCAAAGGTGGATCGATCCACTTGCCCCAGAAAGTCTTTTTGGGCACCTTTATTACTTGCCACTTATGGAAACTTCCACTTTTGAGAGAGAGAAAGACCACACTTGGTATATATCTCTCCTCTCTTTTTCTCTCTTCTCACTCTTCACTTTATGCTTTAGTCTATTTTTAGTAAGTTTGCTCTCTTCTCTCTCCTCCATTGTTGTGGAAAGTTCAAGCTTTATTTTCTCAAGAACACTTGTAAGGGTAGTTTGTATTCCATTTCCTAGTTCATTAATAGTTCTTGTAATCTCGGGATCTTCGTATAAATCTAGTTTGTTCGTATTTTTACCGGTTAAATCTTATCTCTCCTCTTTTAGTCTTTTCCTTTGAAAACTCAAGTAAGTAGTGTGTGTGTGTGATTTCTCCAAGGTTTAAAGTGGTAGGCAAGCTTAGGATCTCTACATAAAATCAGTTTTTAGCATCACATGTCATGTTCTTTATTTCATTTACCAAAATAGTTAAGATCTCTAGCATAATGATCGAGTAGTTTACGTAGGCTTGGTCATGGGGTGATTAACACCCCGTGACTCCGGTTGATTCGCTCTCCTCGCCATGTTGTATACATCGTTTGTTTAGCAAAGAGTTAGGATTAATTTTACGTACCAAAGACCGGGTTTGTTAACCTCTTTGATCTCACGTAGGCAAGAGCTACGCTCCTTGCCACGTGTGATGCTTAGGGCGATATCAACTCGGTCGTTTGCCAAATGATCCGAAAATTCCTAGTCTTTGCTAAGCACCATTTCTAGTTTAAATGAGTTTCAGTATCAAATCTTCCGTTCGGAGAATGTCTAACGACATCTCCGAGCCGGTTATCATAGAGGAGAATGAATCGACCCGAGTCATGGGCGTTGAAATCCCCTAGACTTAGCCTTAGTTTAATTTAGTCTTTAAATCAATTTTAAGTCATTCTCGAAATCGAGAGAATTCCAACCCAAACCTCAAGTCAAAGTTTGCCGCTTTAAGGCTAAAAACCATCACGCGCAAGATAAATTTCACGCTTGGTTCCTTCGGTCTCTATGGATTCGATCCGGTCTTACCGGTAACTTGCTCACTCCGACACTCGCCCTACGCTTTGGGCACGCTAATAAATAACAAAGTACGGAGCAAAGCAGGATTTGACCAGTGGGTGTAACCCAAAAGGGGTGGCTCTTTGATTTGATCTAATTAAATGATGTAACCATTGGAGGCTAAATCAAGTAATGTGAAATAAATGATATGTAATTTCGTTGGAAGGAAAAAATAAATGTGTGGAATAGTTAGTTTCTACTATTTTGTTTATGTAGTTGTTCTATACAACTACATCCCACAAGTTTAGTTCTAAATTGAATTATTTAGAAGGATTGGTTTATATGCTTGTAATGGGTATCCATAAGTTTTCATGGATACAAAGGCGCTTGATACATTAAGCAAGGAAACCATGGATAAAAAGTGAGTCTACTTTTTGTGGGGGTTTTCTCTCTTGATTTGAAGTGAGGTTTTTATAGTGAGATGGGGTGACATGATATTTCGTCACGGATATCTCTCAAGAAATCACTTATGAGAGAGGGTTAGTAGTTATGATTGTGATGTTAGTCCAGACATGAAATTCACATCATGAACTATGATAGTTTATAACTATGGAAAATATTGCCCTCGCGACAATGGTAAATTCTTGCAAGGGTTATGATGTGGCAAACATCAAATAGGGATGTAACTTAGCCCATTTTTTTTTTTATCACTCATGGTGGAAACTCGACTCACCTCTTGTTACATGCTTCATGTCTTGAGTTCAATGAGTAAAGTACACCATATGTCGTGATTGCAAGCACTTAATAAATTTTTTATACATCCCAAGGTAAAGTGCTTGGTACCTGTAATGTAGAAAAAAACAAAAGGCTGAGTTACTTAGTTCTTAATAGGGTTTTAGTATTTTCTTTACAAGGACACTGATAAAATCCTACCTATGTGAGCGTGGAGGTGGTGCTGCTTCCTATAAGTCTCGGGGGCTTTGACTTTAGAGCACTCATAAAACCAAGATAAAGACCCAAGGCCAATCCACGGGTCGGCTTTTATGAATTACCTAAGGAGAAGAAAATTTGTGTGTGAGACGTGTCCGGTTAGTCAACATGGATTGCTAGTTCAAAGACAAGTCTACTATGCTCCTCCAATTAACTTCGATGTGTTTTCACTAAGTGAATGGTTAAAATCGTGAGATACCTTCATTTATGCACAAGTTTTCCAAGTCTATCCAATGTTTATTTTCAATATTTTGAAAATTTTGAAAATGGTGGGGGATTGTTGGAACATTTCCAAAATATTTAATGCATATTAAATGTAATTATTGGTGAAAGGATTTAAAGTAAATGGTGTGTCTATTTAGGATAAATGAATAGACGCAACCATTGAATTTAAATGGTTTAAACCAAATGGTGTGTCTATTCGGGATAAATGGATAGACATGGCTATTGGATTTAAATATTGTGACCATTGGGTTCCAATCTGTAGCGCATTCCCCGAGGTTTGTGGGGATGACCCCAGTCTCCCACAATCCCACTGTAATCTCTCCTACTCCACGTGTACATCCACTTCCACATGATTCTGGCATGACCAATCTCAGCAGGAATATTCCTAATTTTGAGAAGTAATTTGGATATATGCTGGGGAGATCGACCATGGAAGCAATTTATTTGTCAAGAAGGTTGGTAGAAAAGTATAGGGAGAAAAAGAGGGATCTCCATATGATTTTTATAGACTAAAAAAAGCCTATGATAAGGTACCCAGGGAGATAATTTGGTGGGTTTTGAGACAAAAAGGAGTGACAAAAGGATATATTGATGTGGTAAGAGACATGTATGAAAGTGTCGTGACTACTATTAGATCACCAGTAGGGGAAACAAGTGAATTTCCAATTACAGTAGGGTTACACCAAGGGTCAGCTTTGAGCCCTTATCTTTTTGCCTTAGTTATGGATGAGTTGACCAGACATATTTAGAATGATATTCCGTGGTGCACGTTGTTTGCAGATGATATTGTCCTAGTGGATGAAACTGCCAGGGGGTTAATGATAAATTAGAAATTTGGATAGAAGCATTGGAGTCCAAAGGAAAGGATTTAGGATAAGTAGGAGTAAAACTGAGTATATGCACTATAAGTTTAGCGATAATAGAAGTGGTCAAACAAAAGAAGTGAGGATCCAGGATCAAGAGATACCAAAAAACGAGCATTTTAGGTATTTAGGTTCAATCTTTAGCAAGGATGGAAAGATTATGGACAGTGTAATCCATAGGATCCAAGTTGGGTGACTTAAGTGGAGAGTCACTTCAAGTGTATTGTGATAGAAGGATACCTAGCAAACTGAAAGGGAAGTTTTACAGAACTTCTATCAGACCAGCGATGCTTTACGGGACGGAGAGTTGGCCTATCAAGAAGCATCAAGTGAGTAAGATGAGAGTTATCAAGAAGCAACAAGTGAGTAAGATGAGTGTAGCTAAAATGAGGATGTTGAGGTGGATGTGTGGCAAGACTAGGAGTGATAGAATAGGAAATGAAACTATTCGTGAAACGGTAGGAGTTATACCTATACAGGATAAGTTGAGAGAAAATAGATTGAGGTGATTTGAAAATATATATCGTGGACTGCCAGACGCAGTAGTCAAGAAGAATGATATGATAGTAGTGCATAGTAGGACTAGGGGAAAAGGAAGACCTAAATTGACTTTGGATAGCGTCATACGAAAAGGACTTGGGTTTATTAAACCTAAGTGAAGAGGTCGCCCTAGACAAAGCTCAATGAAAAAATAGGATTCATGTAGCCGACCCTAATTGATTGGGACATAAGGCTCGGTTTGGTCTAAGGTACGCACTTTGTTCCATTTTTAGACAGAGCTCTCTTGCCTTCTCTTCTTGCAGATATATTCTAACTTAATCGTCTGAGGGTCCACGACCAAAAACACCAAATATTTGTATTGTACAATTCTAATAACCGATCGACATATATAGTATTGAGACCTCTCCACCTAATAACTTAAGTTTTGGGTTTGGATAAAAAGTCTTCTCAAATCAAACATATAGTACTAAAGGGAATACAGTAGAGTTGAAGCATACGGAACACAAATTAATATTTTTTTGTTTAACTCGAGGAGAATAATTAATTTAACTCTCAGTATTTGTACTATTGTTGCATGAACATCACGTAGCCAAGTGTTAGGCACCATAGACTCCATGTATTTGATAGGAGTTGAAACCTCAATAAGGACAACTTTCAAAGCTAAATCTCGCAGCGCGCGGAAAAAAAAAAGAGAGACTGAGCCTTCTCTCTGAAAATTAATTATAGTAGTACTTACCAAAATAGTGACTGTATCTCAATGACTGGTGACTACAAGAAAGCCCTTCTTGTGGGATTGATTAGGCAAAGGGCCAATAGGATAGAAAATAAACAAATAAAGATCCATAGAGTGGGCCTAACCAGCAGGCAGCAACTAAAGTTTAAAAAGAAAAAAACGACTGAACCTAATCTTCTCTCTCTCTCAAGCAGCATAATAAAGTTGAAACAACTCTTGATTACCTTCAAGAACGGCTTTCCCCATGTGGATAGAACGTCAATAACCAAAAGTTGAGGTCTGAGGTATCACAAGAATGCAGTTGTCCACCTTTTTAACTTACTACTTGCCAAACCAATATCCCTTTCCTTCCTTTCGGGGAATTTTCTGGGGCCAAAGTTTCATTCATTATATTCTAGGGCCTAGCTTGTTCACCTTTTCCCGATCATATAGTTAAATGCTACTATGGTGATTGGTGTATATGGACACGTTAAATTAAAGAGCAAACTAGCTAAACAACCAATAGTTAATGAGCTCTGTCTCCAACCCATTAGAACGCCCCACCACCATACCACCACAGAGAAAAATGTTCGGAACCATTTCACAAGAGATGGAAGTTAATGTGCCGGCAAGCCAAGCATGGGAATTATATGGCACTCTCCAACTTGCCAAGCTCCTTGGAGAACAGCCCAATAACGTTCTTGACAGAGTTGAAGTTGTTCAAGGCGACGGAAAAGTTGGAACTGTCCTCAACATAGTTTTTTTACCAGGTACGTACATAGATAGTGTCTTTTAATTCATTTAAACTTCCTTAAAAATGGCCTATGAGATTTAACTGTTTCATATAATTGAACTAGGCAACCATGGTTTTATCTCATACAAGGAGAAGTTTACCAAGGTTGATGATGACATGCGAGTGAAAGAAGCAGAGGTGGTGGAAGGAGGATACCTTGACGTTGGATTCACTCTGTATCGGGTACGATTCAAAATCAGACAGAAAAGCAAGGAATCGTGCATCACCAGATCCACAGTTGAGTACGATCTCAAGGAAGATGCTGCTGCTAACACTTCAATGGTCAGCATCCAGCCGCTGGAGATGGTTATGGAAGCTGCCGCCAATTACCTCATGAACAAGAACACTTAATTAAGGAGTTGAATAAAAAAATCGCATATGGACAAGGCTACTAAAGTGTACAGCTGGTTATTCCTTGACCTTCAAAATCTGTGCTCTGCCAATCGAGGTAACGTCATCCATCAGTTATATCAATCCATCCGCATTAGTTTTTATCAGTAGATGATGCAGTACGAACAACTATCATACTCTCTCTAAACCAAAGGTGGATGTAATTATTTGAATTCCAAAAGCATTGTATTCATTGCATACTCTGAATCTGCAAATAATCTGAGGTGCACCAGTTTTGTCCTTTCTCGAGAATTCTCAATTTGGAAGGCGAACAATTCACCATTTCATCAGAAAACAATAAGAGCAACGAGGAGGCAGCTGAGAATCATCTTGAAATGCATCTAAGCTGTTATGAGCACTCAGAAAATTCAGAGTGTACACATTTTTGTGATTGACCTCGGTACAGAGAAGTTCGTATAAATAAAAACAGGTTAACACAACCCTAAAATGGAGAGCATTTCATGAGTCACGGTGATAAACTGTCTCTGCGCTTGGGCTCACACAATTGAAGGTACAGGGAAGGGGAGTGGGTAAGAGGAGAAAAAGACAGGGATGTCAACTTATGACCATGGAGCCCATCCCAAATAACATATCCTTGTCAAATTAAATGACTACACACATTGGAACCTGGCATCTTCAGCCATAAGGATTCCTTTGCCTTCTGTTGCTGTTAAAAGGCAACATGTTTCTTCATTATTAGGCCATCTAGAGATCTCCTTCCCTTCAGCATTCCATAACTTAGCAGTGACCAGCTTAAGTCCATTCTTCACATAAGTTGCAATGAGTAACACAAGCTCCCTGCAAAAGGTGGAACTGATGAGATTTGGCACCCATGCCACAGCCCTAATATTGTGAGGAATCCTGGCAGCCCCAACAACCAGTGGCGCACCAGGATTTACAGAGTGGTGGTGGCACACAACCTTAAAGAAAAGATATCAAAATTAAGCATGATTATGTAAAACTAAACATAAACATTCCGTCATCGAGTAAAAAAACAACTAACTAATAAAAGACTACTTTTCCCAAACAATCAAAAGATACATCAAGAGCCCTAATCTATTTAACAAATAAAGAATAAAAAGTCCTATTATAGTTGGCCAAAATTTGAAAATTAAGATACAAAAAATGTTTAATACTGTTTCTAACCAAAAATTAAAACCTTCAATTCCAAGTTGCAATAGTCAATCTGAAGTCCATCAAAAGCTCTGATGGGATGTGTGTGAATGAGAGAGAGAAATAGTCAATCTGAAGTCCAATCAGGTGCCCTTATTGGTGGGTGGGTATGTATGGAGAGAGAGAGAGAGAGAGAGAGAGAGAGGATAACTGGTGCAACAGAACTGGTTTTACAGAGGGAGCTACGGCTGTTTGTGCACAAGACAATAATAATAGCAGGAGAAAAAAAAACTCCAGGGTGAGTGGGGACACGTGACCCATGTGCCCTGCACTGGGTCCGCCCCTGCCAATAACATATATTTGTCATCTATGGATAAACATGTCATATTCACAATACGAGTCCATGCAATCCTGTGTGTTTGAACCTAGTCAAACTGATGACACAATTATGAAACAAATCAAGTTCTTAACTCTTAGCTTTTAGAACTAAGTGTGTACGAATCGAAAGACCAACATCTTTCTTGCACCATAAACCTAGCCACCCGGTTGATTTGGCAAAAATACAATCTCCCCATTATGTAAAGTATCAAAACACTCTTAACTGTAAGTACATTAATTATGCATGCATCTAATTCGTTCTAGAATGTGGATTATTATCATCTGTCAAACACTTGCCTTATTTGACTCAGGCTTAATCTTATATTTTTGCACCACACTAACGCTGATATCTTTGCCAAAATGTGCGCTGTGAGCCTTAAACAACTGTGGTCTAACTTTGCACCGTTACAAGAGGGAATTCATGTTTGACAGGTTACTTCAAGACAATGAAACATTACTTACAATGGTGAACAAGGATATCGACCACCATTTAGGTAGTGGACAAACAAGAACGAATCATAAAGCTGGCCATTAATGAAGTAAAAACCATGCAGTCTTCGCATGCATTGGAAGGACATTTTCTGGTACAAATGAAGGGCAGGATTATTGTGAGAAATCACATGGAGGTAAATTGCTCGGCAACTTGGAATACTAGAGGCATATTTGATAATCTCTCCAACAAGTGAAGAAGCTGCAAATCAAAATTTACAAAACAAATTATTGATACAGGACTGAAAGAACTTCAAGACGAGTCATAAAAGTAGTAAAAAAAACTTACCTAAACCAAAGTTTCTATAAGACTCTACCACTCCCAGCGTTAGAATGTAAATTAGGGTTTGATCTGTTTTTGAGAAGTCAAATCTGAGCAAATCTTCTATCTGCAAAGCCAATATCACCTGAATTAAATATAGCCTTTGATAGAAAAATTACAAGTGCCAATTCCGTCGTAAAGAAAAGCTAATTCCTAATATAATGACTCAGTTCTTGTCAAATCATTCAGGGGTCACCTCACTCTCTTTTGCACAATTCGTGCTGTAACGAATCCCACAAGTTCATCATTTTGTCCATTGGATCGGCTGGGGTCAACAGCTCCCCACGACACAATATCATATCCATTTACAACATTATGGAAGAACTCGGACTCATACCTGTGAAATTCAAAATATGCTTCTTGTTAAAGAAAGAAGATAACAAGAACCAGACACATCATCTAAAGCAGATAATCAGAAAGCATAAGATGGGATCAACTAACCTAATAGGGAATAGATCACAGTGGATTTTCTCAAGCATCTCTAAATCAGAAGGTCGTATAGGCCTATAGGATATGGATGAACGGTGGACACTTTTCAAGTCATCCATTGAAGAAAGTTGCATCAATCCCAAGCAAACTGGACTATTACAAGAAGACTTCGTCCATTATGCTTCACCAGTGAGGATGGTAGAAGCTGGTACCCAGTATAGTAATTTTCCTTTCAACTAATTCCTCGTGCTTGCAAACCACACTATATAGTGACACTAACAGTGAGAAACTAGGCCACGCATACAACCATCCCAAATCAGAAAGACGATTGAGCAGGCACACTAGTTGAAAGACAAATGGTTTAAGAGCTTATATTCATATGGCCTGGTGATACATATGTTATCTCCCTGTGAAAGTTATAGCAACTTGCTGTCACAGAACACTGCAAGACAAGAAAAAATCATCGCATCTCCCCACTTCAAGTTCATACTTCCAGCAAATGATCGAAAAAGCGTATGCATCGAACATGTGATTACATGTTCCCATTGCTCGCTTTCACTAGGAAATAAAAATAAGTAACTGGTGTTTGAATATATTTTTTTTCTCCATGCAAATGCCGAAATATTTTGTACCTAAAGCATCTAAGCCCAAACAGCAGTAATAATTGGAAGTCAATAGTTCTTTTCCTCGAGCTTTAAGTAAAATAAAGCTAAATATCATTCAACAATTCAAGCATGCATAGCAGAAATTACACATTTAATTGCAACAGTGATCCAAAACAGCAAATCATAGTTCTCTTCAATCACTGGTCCAGTCACTTTGGCTAGAGAAAGCACACCATATCCTGAGGGGGAAATGCCAAGCAACCCGTTTGGATGGAGGGTTTGGTGACAAAAATAAAGAAATGAGATTCCTATAACTTGCTTCTCACCATTTTTAGTGAGAAACCATAATTCTTTCTTTTCTCTCCAAACCACTACATAGTTCTCGTCTTTACGTTGAACTTGCACGTAACCAGTCCATAACAAGTTCAAAACTTAATTTAACTTTTTGTTGCCTGCTAAATACAGTTTGTTTTCCATTACTTGATTGTATGAATGTATCACAAACATTACTAATTACAAGCTGAAACTCTTCTTCTTTTTGGTTTTTGCTTCCTTATTTTGTACTCTCTTTTGTTTTTTTTGTTCTTTACCCTGCACCGATTAAACGTATATTATAGTAATCATTATATACTAGCCATCTCAAACAAGCAGAAATAGTAAATCCTTTTATAAAAATAAAATATCAATGGCCATTGTCGGTTTTAAAGCAGAATCTCCAAGGATTGCCTGTATCAAATAAAGGAAGCTCAAATTAAAAATTCAAGGTCTTCACAGAAACAATATGGCTAATGTAAATAATCATCTTCATTATATAATGCCACATGAAATTCGATGTTTGTGGACGGGAAGAACAGATACCCAGAGGAGATCTTTAAATCAAACTTGAGCCAAATCTCTTACCTCGTCCAGTGGCGTGCCATTGAGAGAGAGAGAGAGAGAGAGACGGAGGCCACAGATGCAGGAGGGAGGGGTAGGGGAAGAAAATAAAAAAGAGGCTTGATGGGAAGTTTTCTTAAGAACTACATTAAGGCCCTTTAGATTCTAGAAATGATATCTTGTTCCAATGATTACAGGCGCATTACAAATTACACCTTGTTTCTCTTCACTTGCAAAACATTGTCTACTTGCACAAATACACACCCCATTTCGAGCATCTCTATATCTCTTTTTGGAAACCATATGTGACATATTGATGAAATATTTTGTAATTTAATCCCTATTTTTAAAAAAAATTGTATTTTTTTTAGGGATCCATCGTTTTTTTTTTAGATTTGGAGACCAAAATGGAGGTGTGGGTCTCCCTATTTGGAGACAAAATCTCCAAAAAAAGACAATGTTCCCTTCATAAAGTATAAACAAATTAAAGAAAAATGAGATACATTATAAAATCTCTTCTCGATATGTCACATCCGGTTTCCAAAATAGAGATATAAAGATGCATTAAAGATAATCTTCCAAGCACCATGATCACCTCCTACTCTCATGACTCATCCCCTTTGTCTTCATGATCAATCCACCTCTCTACAAAAACTAGTCACATGCTAACTTTATGAGCTCCATCAAGACCATCACGTTGTACCAATATTCTAATACCAGAGCAGTTACGGGCACATTTTTCTTATTGGTACGATAAATATCAGTACCTAAATAATTTGGGTGTCGTTTTCAAAATCATCACAATAATATCTATATTCATAAAAAATTATGTCTATAGGAAGTGGTGGAGTAAATTTTAGAGTACAATAAATATGCAATTATAGATCTCATATGTAATAAAAACGGGACAATAGTTCGGTAGAAAAAGGAAAAGTTCAACTTCCTAATAAGAAAACAGACTTGAAAGCATTTTCATTTGAAAATCTACATTTTAATTAATCGAATCCCATTTCAGATTATCGTTTACTCATTATGAAAGAACATAGCGTGAGGAGAAACAACAGAGTAATGTCATTCTCTCTCTCTCTCTCCCTTTGAAACTCCAGTATGAAAAGTTGAGATAGCCAGGAAGTGTCCAGAAAGTCTCAATACCAAAGAAATCATCCAGTATCTTTAAAGAATCAAAACTTGAAATTGTATGTGCCAAGTTTTCTGTCAAAATTGTAAGAATAGGTACCAAACTAAGGGTGGATTTTTCAAAAGATAAAATCTCATCCATTCAACTCATTTGATAAAATGAGGTATTTGCTAAAATGGATTCACTGTAGATTAGGGAAGGGCATAATATGAATTTATGGATTTACCCCTGGCCCCAAAAAGAAAGTACAATCATTACTCATATATGATGGGGGCCCTTAAAGAAAAGAAAGGGCAAAATGGTAAATGATGCATTGGATGGTGATTTAATCACACTTGGATTTTATCTAATGGGAGAAAGAGAATGATTTTATCAAATACTTGATTTTATGGAAAATCTCTTAAAATCTAACAAAAAATTCGGCCTAAATGATACGATATTCAAAGCTCTGCATCTTACAAACCAATCACCCAACATATTATATTTAACTCGAACAAAATGACAGAGAAAACATATCCAAACCAGGGAGCTATTATACAAAGAAAGTCCAATTTCACCGCTTACCACTTTTGGGCCAATTTGCCCAATTTTACCCCTTCAAACCAGGGAGCTATTATACAGAGAAAGTCCAATTTCACCGCTTACCACTTTTGGGCCAATTTGCCCAATTTTACCCCTTCAATTTGGTTTGCCCCTGTTGGTATTTTCGTAGTTTCAGCTGATTTGGTTGTCCTTAATAGTCTTTTGGCATTTGCTAATACCCCTTTCCATCTTTCCCGGCAATTCCCTCTGTATCCCTTCTCACTTCTTCACGTTGGAGAGAGAGCGATGTTTCCAGGCGATAGAGAGAGATAGTGGCGATTCAAGGCGATTGAAGCTCGCGATCGATGCTGTCCCCCATCGCGATTCAACCACGCCGATGCACCACCAGGTCCCTCCTCTCTCTCTCTCTCGATTTGGTGCAGAAATCTCTGATTTCGATTTTGAAGTTTGGAACCCTAATTCGTGAATGGGGTAGAGTATATCTCTTCTACTTGTAACTATAATTATACCTCTTATACCTTTCAATCGTGCTCTCTAAATGAAGTATCAGTGATGTATTGATTTATCTTCGTCTTAGTTTCTTTGGCACTGATCTTCGACGACTTCAACCAACGGTGTAAGAGAGGTTTTTATATTGCCTTACTAGGTAAAATCAAATGCGTGACTTGACGGTATCAAAGCCCTAATTTTTGTTGCCTAATCTAAACCCTAAAACTCAAGACTAAAAAGTGAGTTTGCTGAAAAAGTTTGACGCTACAACAATCTATACTTTATATGTAATTCATTTTTCTGTAATTATGGCAATATATAGGGTTTAAGTTGTATGAATGTTTAGGGTGGAAAAACTTAGAACTCTAGCTAAGTCGTCATAATTAATAGTTTGAATGGTGAATATCTTTAGGTTATGTGGTTAGGTGTTAAGATCTGATTTCAAATTTGGATGTTAAGATTTGATTTGAATGGTCAATGAGAGTTGACAGATATTAAGATTGAATAGAGATCAATGGCAAATTAGCATCGATTTGAAAATAAGCTTGACTTCTTTTATATGTTCCTATTTTGTGGGCATATATGTGTAATTGCTTTTGGTACCTATATGTTATTATTATGTCAGAAGCACTTCTCTCTTGAAAATGTCCGCATAAATGGTCTTCCGACTTCTTAAGCTGCTCTTTAGAGGAAAAAGTACATTTTGAGAAAGAGGTCTGGAGATCCTCTTTATTAAGTGACGGGAATGCTTCTTTTTTTAGTTAAATTTATTTCATCTCACGGTGAGTGCTTTTCTTCTCTAATTCGGTGCCCTTTGTTTTTGTTCTTCCTGGTGAGTTTGTGCTTCCTTTGAAAAAAATAGAACTGGTAGTTTGATCGCATGTTTTTTTGTATTTGCATTTTCTGGATCGTTCTCGCTCTTCATTCATGTACAAAATTTTCGATTATCTTTGCGACTCAGTTGCACTCCATGTGTTTGACTAAATGACCATTGTTCTTAGCATTTTTGGTTCAACCGTCATGCATCCCCCATTCCGTCTCAGACACGTTAGGGGAAGTATTTTTTGAACTTATGATTAATGATCTAAGTTCATTAATCGTAAGCCATGGATGTAGTTCATTTCTCATTCTTCCTGTTTTCCACTATTTCCCATTAGCCATGGATGTAGTACCCAAACTATATTGAATGGTAAAGTCATTAGAGTTTACGTTAACAGGTTTGGTATCATTTGAGATGCCTTTTTTTTTGGGTGTGTGTGGTGAAGCTTTTGCTGTTCTGCTGATTAATATGATTTATTTTATTGTCCGTTTTTAAACGAGCAGCAAATTTCTTTCCCTGTTTTTATAAAAAAAAGTTGTAGGCAAATATCTTGACACGTCCTTATAATTTGTTTGGTTATTTCAACCTGGTTATTTTGACCATTTGTTAGATTATCAAACCTATATTGTATCTTTGTGTGGCTTTTTGATTTATGAAAATAACTATGGTGGCGTAGCACTGAATTGTACATTGAAGGATGCAGATGGATAAAATAGGTCCTTTCTAGATTCAAGGGGAAGGTTGTCTACTCATGGATCTGCTTGCAGCAAACATGTACTCTTATTGACTCTTCTTGTGTTCTTTTGTCTAGACTCTAGAGCCCTTTTTTCTGAACTTCATGTCTGAGGCCCAAGAGTTGATAGTGAGAGAGGTGACAAAGAAACATACACTTATTCTTTCTAAACTTGTGCTCTTTCTTTTCTAAAGATGTACTCAAGACTTCACGGTGTGGTTATTGCTATAAAATAGAATGATCTCTAAGCTTGTCTTCTATAGTCATAATTCTTAAAGCAAGAATTCACCGACTGTACGTGCATAATTGTTTGCTTGTGATTCTTCATTCTTGATATATATTTAGCTTTGGGAAACTGCCCACCTGGTTCGTTCCTTATCATTTGTGTGGGTGGGAAAGAGGTTCTTGTGAGAGTATCAATTTGTCGTGCTATTCTTTTTAGATCTGGATCCACATTTTTCTATTTGTATCACACATTTAGTTTTTAATCATGGCCGATAATTCTTATTTCTTCAATAGATTTGTATTATTGGATGGGTATTTAAGCTTCTTTTAAAGGCAAATTGGTCTTGAATATGTTTTCATAGAAGTAAAGGAAATAGTATTTTTGTTTTATGAGGGAATGAGAGGATAGTTGGAGTTCTAATACCGCTGGACAGAAAATTTGAACAAGTATAAAAATAGGATTAAAGTTTAGGACGATTTGGGATTGTGGATACTCTTAGTTGGCTATGCCCATTTTCTCCGGCGTGTTTTGCAATTTTTTTATTATGTTTGGATGTCTTGAATGCGTATCCTGTGGCTGATTCATGTGTTTGCGTTGCTTCACATAATGCAAGTTCCCTTCGTGCGCTGGAATTTCATGTGGCATGGATTGCGTTCATCTCCGGGTGGAGAGATTGTATTCATCATTGGAATCAAAACCTGGAATGTCCAAGTTCAAGAAGATAATGTTTGAAGATACAAGCTTTGCACCATTCTGCATGGCTCTTCAATTACAGCCACGTGACTACGTAATGGTCGAATCTAGAAGTTCGGGTTATTGTTTTCCAATCGACCGATAACTCAGAGAAGCTGTATGACTGGTTTTAGTCAGCTTGGATGCCGAGGATATTTTTTGTGGGTCAATTGCTCTTGCTGCTATACAGTAATTATGGTTGCCCTCTTTCTCTCAAGTAGTAACAATGGTATCACGATATGTTTTGCCCTTTATAATCCTGAATACTTAATCTGCGTTGTAATATGTTATTATGTATCTTATCCTCTTTCAAAGAGTTTGATCAGGTGGAGCATACTTAAAAATATAATTTTGTGGGACTACCTATGAGGACAAAAAGTATGTTATGTTTGAATAGCTAGGATAAAAGTATGTTATGATTGGAAGTGGATAGCATTAATTTATCTATAGAATGGCTATAATGTGCTTTGTGTTGGCCATTTGCGGGCTTCAAGGCCTGATCTTAAAGTGATTCAGAACCAACATGAAAGGATGCATCAGATTGTGCATTACTGTTGATCCAGTATTTGTTCATGATAGTTATGCTTAGCAGTATATTTTGAGAAAAACTTAGACTGAAATTTAGTTTGTTTTTGCTTCCAGTCCTTTCTTTGCTTTCATGGTGGAGAGGAAAATGTGCGGTTGTTTGCAGCAGATAAGAAATAAACATCAATGCTATATAAATTAGTATTAGTAGATAGCTTGTATTAGTCTGATTAGATTAGAGTTCTTATGGAATTTGAATGATAAGATTAGAGCTCAGGGGAATGATGGGTTATCAATGTTATTATTTCAGTAGTAACTTTGTGTTTGATGGAGAGTGTATTGTTAGGATTAAACACAAGAGCTTCAACTAATGCAGACTTCTTGCTGGAACTTTAGTGGGCATAAACAATAGAGCTCTAGATGGAAATGCACATAGACTACCACCCAGGTTGACTTCGGTGTGTGCAATCTGCTTCCAACTAAATCTTTTTGCATTGCAACCTGAACTCCAGAATTAGAAATCTAAATATTCTGCTACAATTCCTCTCACTTAGCTTCTTTATAAATTTGAGCAACTTTCCCTAGTACAATATTTGTTTTGTCACAGAAGTTTTTCCTTCAACAACTTGACACATTAAGTTATGGTACAGAAATTTGGATCATAGCAACAAAATCCTGAAAACTGTCTTGGAGTTATGCAGTTCACTCCTATTGTTACCTCTGCTTCCAAGACTGCTTCCAAGATTAGCAGCCAAACCTAGGCTTAAAACTTGATATATACCCCTGAGCGTACTGCATCTGTAACATCTATGTTGAATTTTGCCCTCGCCAATGAAAATAATAAGGTTCTTCAAAGTGCTTGATGAGATTATAGATGAGAATTATATTACTCCCTCCGTCCCTTTTTAAGTGTGTTAACATCCATATATATGTGTGTATAGCTGTGTTACTCCCAAATCAAAGCAATTCTTTTGAACCCCTACCCTACAAACTATCCTCTGCTACTTAGATTCAGAAGGAAGCAAACTTTTGGGTCCATGCAATCGGCTTCCTCCCAAATCTTTTGGACTGATCAGTTATGATCAACAGATTAGAAAGAGAGCACACCTTTTACTACTTCTTGCTAAATCTGCTGCTACTTTAATATGTAAATATTTCAGCCCAAGTACCAAAACCAGTTGCGTACATATATCCTATGAAAAGAACAATGCTTGATGCCTAGCTTCATCGAAGTGCAAAATTAGCTAACCTATACCTGCACCAAAAATACAACTAGCTTTCAAGCAAATGAGCTCTCAATTCTTTTTATACAGTCTATTCTCCAAGCATACAAATGAGCTTTCAATTCTTTATACAATAGATCAACTGAGCTTCAAACTTTACATATTTCCACAACGGGCAAACACACCAATTGTTAACCACGTGCAAAGCACGTTGAATTATACCTAGTATTCTTAAATTGTCACATGATTGCTAATTACACCGTAACGTGGACAGAAAAGAAAGAAAGAATTGGGGTGGAAATGAAAGCGTACAAAAAACTTGGGAGGAATCAAACTCCAATAGATAGAAGTTAAGGAGGACATCGGAATATATAGTACTCCATCCGTCCCTTTTATAGTGTAGACATTTTTATTTTGGGATATCTCTTAATAAGTGTGTGTTTTGAAAAGTTAGTGGGTATATTGTCTATTTTGCCCTTAAAATTAGATTCATTTTAGAAAAATTAATGGATATTATTATATTGATAAGGGTAAGTAGTGAAAAGTAGATGTAAAAGTTAATATGAGAAAAAATAAATTAGCAACACAAAAGGGATGGAGGGAGTAGTATAAAAGTCAAAAGTAGAGGGCGCCTTGCTGGCGCAATCAAACCGCTTGGATCCTTGTCTCGCGTGCTCTTCCTCTTCTTCTTAGTGTCACCGCTTCGGCAAGAAGAAACTCCCTGGTAGCCATCCCCCTCCTCCCTTTTTGATTTTTCTACTTTTTTTTCTTTAAAAAAATTACTGGTATTACTAGTGCGGCAAAACATGGACGGAGGAGGTCAGGCCGCAGCGATGATTCCAATAAGCTCAGCTGTGAGGAGCGAAATTTCGAATTCTCCGCCGCCTTTTCTTAGCAAAACATACGACATGGTGGACGATCCATCTACGGATTCGATTGTGTCGTGGACTCAAAGTAACAACAGTTTTGCAGTCTGGAACGTGCCTGAGTTTTCTAGACATCTCTTGCCTAAATACTTCAAGCACAACAACTTCTCTAGCTTCGTTAGACAGTTGAATACTTATGTGAGTACCTCCCACAACAACTTCTCTTGTTTTTTCATGATTTACTTTTTTGGATTCTATTCACTCTCTTATTGCATCCAAGTGGACTTGCTTAGGGAATTAGGTTTTTACTGTTTCCAGTTTCAAGGTTTAGAGGGATGAAGTAGCTGGGCGTATTTTTTAACACATGACGCATCTTGAACTTTATTATTCGGTACAGATTTAGTGGAACTTTTGTTTCACGACGCGAAAAAGTACGGTTAAACTGGAAAAGTTTACTGTTGTCAAACTTCTTTCTTGATAGATTGGAAATTTGGGGAAGTGGTTTTCAGCTCTAAGTGAAACCCTCTAATTGCAGTTCGATTCTCAGAATTTTTTTTTTTTTTGTTTTAAAATTTACCCAACGTTGTCTATCTAGGGGGTTTTGTGGATTAGGTTTCCTGGGTAAGGTTGGTTTTCCTAAGGATGTGTTTGGATCAAGGATTTGGGGAGGGATTTATTGAGGGAAAAGGTGAAGGAAAAGACAATAAGCCAATAAATTGAGAACTGAAATTTATTCGTTGGTTTCCCCTTGTTTTCTTTCCCTTGGTAAAACCCTCCACATTTTGATGATCAAAATACAGCCTAAGGGAATCCAGAAGGTTTAGGACATAACACTGTTGTGGTACCAAAAAAATACTGGAACGTTATAACTGCTATACCCTTGTCAAAGTCAGCCAGAGTGTCAAGATGTTTTTTCGCCGCTGCTGTGACAAGTTAGTGGTTGGATATTTAGAATCACCTCTTGAGGATGCTTGTCACCTTATATTAGATAAAGAGGTTGTGCTGATGGAACTTTGTTATCTGATTATGTCAGGGTTTTTGTCTGTGCTTGCACTTTGTATGAGCATTAGCACTCAATTTAATTTTATAAGCGCGTCTTATGGACCTTGTGCCATACCATATTCAAGCTGAACATCAACTCCACCAGGTAACCCCTAAGCCGAAGGCCAGGTGCGTGTCCATGGAACTTATGTGCTATTTTGTTTAACAGAAGATATTGAACACGAACTAGTCGTATTCCTCATTAGAGAACACAGATGCACAACTTTTCTTGGTTTTGCAGCTTTCATTTGACTATTGTAAAGACCATAGTTGATCTAATCTTTGTTGCTAACTTGCTATGTCTTTATTTCGTTTATCTTTTTAGTAGCCTTCCTGTAAGTTGTGGTACGTTTATGGTTCAGGTTCAATAACCGTTCTAGTACAAGTTTATCATATCATACTTCGTACATTTTCCCATACAGAATTCCTGTTCATGTCTCCTATTTTTCTTCGGACCAAGGTTTATTTTTTCATGTTAACAACTTGTTAGATCTATGTCCTGGGGAACACTTTGCTTGCAAATATAACAAGACAACATTGTAGGTGAAATCTATGTTTTAAAAAGCTCTAGGTGCACCGACGGGCCACGGTGCCCTAGAGCCTAGGTGCAGGGCCAGGCCCAAGCCTCATTAAAAGGAGGTGCAAGTTGTAGAAAACAAATTCAATTGCAATAGAGGTAGAATATTCAACATAAGCAAATATTTTGATCCTTAAAGATACTACTAAAAACGTTCAAATCGGCAAATAATAGCACAAACCTAACATCCATAAATAACTCGTAATGCAGCGCTCAACTTTAGGATCCTCCATCGTGCTTTTCCAGACAATGTTTTAAAACTAGACCGGACCGGCCGGTTCAACCGGTTGAACCAGTCTAGGCACTGTTCTGGACTAACCCAAAAACTGCCACATTTCGGAAACCGGCTTACTTTTGAAACCGGTCCAGGCGGTAAACCACCAAACCGTGTAAACCGGTAACGTGTCAGTTGAACCGGAATGGATAAATTTTGAACTGGCCTGTGAACAAAGAACTTTACAGCCGCCTCATTATTAATGCCTAAAAGCTGGCATTGGAGACTGGTGGCTGCCCTTCGTACACTAGAAGATCTATGGTCAGCTCACACAGCATG
The DNA here is from genome assembly GCA_036023075.1 of Gaultheria prostrata. Lineage (NCBI taxonomy): Eukaryota > Viridiplantae > Streptophyta > Magnoliopsida > Ericales > Ericaceae > Gaultheria > Gaultheria prostrata. The sequence continues at coordinate 7,877 of JAXBDA010003875.1, read as the reverse complement.
TCCTTGGCCTTCTCATGCCTTTATAACTGCAACTTTTCCTCACGAAGAGTATTTTCACCGATGTGGGACTACCAAACCCACACACAACAAAGTCTCCCTTCAATATTTCTCCAATTTCTTCTCTTCCACTTAAATAACGATAAATGTACAAATCAAACTTTTACTTATACATATCTGCTTTTATATTCTAATTTTTAGTTAGATTTCCACTACTATTATATTTTTGACGTAGTTATGATATAACGGTTCAACTCTGGTTCGACCGCGGTTGAAACCGAAGACCCGTCCAACCAGTCTCTTCTCTGGTTCGCTCACCGGTCCGGTTTTCAAGACATTGGTTCCAAAGTTCAGAATTGAACTACAGATTTCCTTTCGTTTTGTGCAGATTCTCAACTTGGCAACTTGTAAACACTTGAAAATCAATGGTTGAGACAAACTAGAAAATGAAACTGAGGCTTACCTGCCGTGAAGTGTGCGCCTCAGACGCGCTTCACGAACTGCACCAAAGTGTTCAAGGCATTTTGGCTGAGCCTCGCCTAACCTTTTAAAACACAGCATTCATAAGATCTAAGAAGCACGGATATGGATCTGGACACCACACCACACAAACTTGTGATTTTTCCATGAACTAGGACACGGGCACATAGGGGATATGTTGAATTAAGAAATGAAGGAGTAATATATTTGTGCATATAACTTTTGTTCTCTTTTTATATATTCAAAAACAGTTCTATGTTCTTTAAAAAATTTCAAGAATAAACAAGTGACCTTTGATATTGAAGACAAATCATTCAAGAAATTGAGTAGACAGATGAAGAAGCGAGAAATAGTGTTGGGAAGAGGAGAAAGACGAGGAAGAAAAGCGAAGGAGAAACAGAGAAAGAAGAAGAAAGAGAAATAGAGAAAATAGAATATTAGTTTTATATTATAGTTTTATTCATGTTTAGAGTTAAAAGATTACAGTTTTACCCCCTTTAAGGTTTCAAAATTTGCATTTTTACCAAAAACGTGTACAATGCGTGTCTCGTGAGTGTCCAAGCGTATCCAAACGTGTCAAACTCAGGAAGAAATAATTAAATACTCAGGCACTCTAGTTTCACGTGTCCGGGATGTGTTCGAGCATGTCCGTGTCCCACAAGTTTCAGACACGGATACGGGAGGCCTGGAGAGGTGTCAGTGCTTCTTACTTCTTAGCTTAAGATTATTCAAATAATATCAAGTTCCTATTGTATGTTCAATTAGCTTCGACCTGCTTCTGCTAGATATTACATTAATTTTCAATACGAACTTGATACCACGAGCTCCACTCCATGAACAAACGCCATGCCTTCCAAGATATGTAGAATCCCTATTTGCAATCGGTAGGTTGAGATTGAAGTGCTTCCATATTTCCATATTTCTAGGCCTGCCCTCCCTGATGCCTTTCGGCTTTGATTTGAGGGTATGCTTCTGCAACAAAACGTCTCTGTAGCTCCTCGGTTCTTGGAGGTTTAGGGGGGCCATTGTTTCAGTGGTACTCTGAGAGCAGCCACTTTGTGCATATTGCCGAAGGTTAGGTCTGTCTCCAATCATCCCCCGCCCATACCCCCAATGATTGGGGACTAGATGGGTTCTGTTATTGTTGTTATTGTTGTATATGATTTCCTGTCATAATTAACTGTATCTTTGTTTGTTTTATGTTTCTTCTCTTTCATCAATCAGGGTTTCAGGAAGGTCGATCCAGATTGCTGGGAGTTTGCCAATGAAGGGTTTCTTAGAGGTCAGAAACACCTTCTGAAGATCATCAGCAGGAGGAAACCTGTCCATGTAAATAGCTATCAACAAGCTCCTCATTTCCAGGGGAAATCAGTTCCTCAAGTCCAGGGGAAATCAGTTGTATCTTGTGTGGAAGTTGGGAAGTTTGGGCTTGAGGAAGAGGTTGAAAGATTAAGAAGGGATAAGAATGTCCTTATGCAGGAGCTGGTCAGGTTGATGCAGAAGCAGCAAGCAACCGATCACCAGTTGCAAACTGTTGGGCAGCGTGTTCAGGTGATGGAGCAGAGGCAAAAGCAAACCATGTCATTCCTTGCAAAGGCCTTGCAGAACCCTGGCTTTCTAGCTCAGCTGGTACAACAGCCGAATGAAAACAACAGGTCCAATCCTAAAGTTAACAAGAAAAGGAGACTCCCAAACCAGGAAGAAGAAAGTAATTCATTCTGCAAATTTGGCCCTATTTCACCTGATGGACAGGTTGTCAAGTATCAACCTTTAATGAATGAAGCAGCAAAAGCAATGCTGCTGCAAATCTTGAAACTCAATGCATCTCCTAGGTTGGAATCTCCTGTCAACCACCCCAATCTCCTGATTGATAACTTACCTTCTCCATCCAGTGCAATAGGTAGGGGTAGCTCTTCCTGTCGAATTTCAGGAGTAACCCTTTCAGAGGTTCTACCAGTGTCTTCAGATTCTTGTTTGTCTGCAGAGTTAGGATTAGCTCACAGCTGTCGCTCAGGTGCAGTTTCTGACATCGAATCTTCCCCTTCCGTGGCATCTGGCCCAATTAAAATAGCTCAGTTTCCTGAAATTAACAGTAATTTGGCAGAAGATAAAGTTCTTTTTGATTTCTCTGAAGTGCGGGGAATCTTGCCAGGGAGCACATTTGAAGTCTCTGGCTTGAATTCTGGGGAACCAGATACTGGGAACACAGAATATAGGAATGTGATGTCTGGATTCATTAATAGTGCAATGCCTGTTGCAACTAATGATCTCTCTTCTGACACGGAGGTTAATATCGTGGTGGATGAGATTTCCAACCTTCCAGGGATAAATGATGCTTTCTGGGAACAATTTCTTTCAGTGAGCCCACTTACTGGGAATTCAGATGAGGTTGGTTCTAATGAAGTGGAAGGCAGTATTGGCAAGGAAGAGGATCTACTGACAGGTTGGGACATTGGATGGGACAAGACCCAGCGTATGAATCATCTCACTGAACAAATGGGATTTCTTGCATCAGAAGCCCAAATGTTGTGACCTTTCCTTCTATGTGGTAATCTGTGAGTGTCATCTAGAGGTAATTTTAAAAAATTAGACCTGCTATTTAATTCTGTAACTTTGATGTTATGTCCAACATATAGAAATCAGAGTCCAACTATCAGATTCAAGAGGAGGGGGTGGAGGAGCGCTTGATGATCATCTCCACCCCACTTCAATAACTGTGTGGCAGCCAGCTGATATCGGATTAGAGTATACTGGTTTTGTTGCAATTTAGAGTCTCAAGGCAGTTATTTTCCTGCCTCTTTGTTTGTCCTTTTGAACATATCAGTTTTGATGTTGCTGTGGTTCTGATTAATTTTCATAGCAACACGCCAACACCATATATTGCCCAGCTTATCATCTCTTAGTTTTTACCGTGTAGTTTTGTGTAAAAAACATCATTTGTATTTGCTGTTGCTTTTGTAATGTTTTCCACATTTCCTAGACTTTTGAATATGTTCAACCCCACAACTACTATCGACCTTTGATATGCTTAAGAGTACCAACTTGTTACTTCGATTATGAGAATGTGCAGTTTTCCCTTTCCTGTTCCAGAGAAGCATACTAATGAGGTTTTCTTCTTGTTTCATTCACAGACTCGTTCGCTATCTTCTTGCTGTTTAATTTCCAAATCCTAGCCCTCTATTGGTGTGGAACAGGAAAGGCCTGAGTTGTGTTTCTGACAGAGAAAAAAATTGTTGAGATTTCAACCTTTAAAATGGTTCTGTACTGGTCGATGTTGGGCAACTGCTTGGAAAAATGACGCTTTTGTTCAACACCTAGATGGCCAGTTTGTGGCTGATGCTTTAAATGTTGTTTTTTTGTCTGTATTTCATAGACCTCTCAGACATGGCTCATGGGGAGTCCTTTATATTAGCACTGATAATGCAGTGTCACACTTTCATGTATTCTGGTAAATAATCCTCAGGGAGGGAGAGACTTGAAGGATGACTTGTATCCAGTACCCCATATAATTGTTTTGTGATGTATTACTACTGGCCCCACGTTATTGACTCTTTGGATCTTAACCTAGGGTTCAATAGCACCGATGGAAGAAGATCGTGCTGGGTACTGTACAAATGAATTTTCAGGGTGATTAAAGGTGTTAAAGCCTTAGAGGTGATGGGTATATACTTGATCTTTTGGTGGTAATCTAGTGGAAAGGCTACAAGTGCAAGCTGAAGACACGAAGCAAGAGCAAATTCAATTAATTAGAAGGTGATTTCTATTGGCAACCCATGTTTTGCTATTTTGTTCCCACTTTTTTTTAACTACTTCAAATTCTAAAAAAATCCATATTTTGCTAATTTTAACCCCAAAATTTCCGTAAGTTTCCTATTTTACCGCTCCACCACCTCCCACCACCCCTCACCTCCATAGCCACCGCCACCACTCACCTCCATAGCCGCCGCCGCCACCACTCACCTCCATAACTGCCGCCACTGAAATCCCACCGTGACAGCTCACCTCCATAACGCAACACCTGTTTCTCCCTCCCCTTCTCTCTCTGTCTCTCTCCCGTTTGTCCCTCTTCATTTGTCTCTCTTCGCGTCTGTCCATCCTCCCAACAACAGCAGGAACTAATGAAATCTGATTCTGAAATCCACTGCCATCAACACCACCACGACGAGTTGTACTGGTAGGATACTGGTACAAATGGATTCGAAGGGCTAGGATCTAACTTGTCATATTGCATAATCTGAAAGGAATAAATATGTTCGGACTCTAACATATGATGTGTTTATTTTTATTTTTTTCAATTTAGATTCCGGCTTGTTTTAGCAAAAAATTGCTACTAATAGCTTCTCAGATTGTATAATCTAAACCAAATGTAACTTATTGGATTCTAACGTACGACAATTATACTAGTTTTCAGATTGTATAATCTGATAGGCATTTGTCACCAGTGCGCTACTGGTACAAAGGGTTCTCACGAGTTAGATGAGGTACTGCATTCGAGTTGCCCTGGTAGGATACTGGTACAAATCCTTCAACTGATGTTGCTTCCATGGACTAGGGGTAGTAAGAGAACCAGACGAGGAGAGAGAGATGTGATTTTCAGAAGGTGGTGGTGGTGGTAATGGTGGTGGTGGTGGAGGTGAGTGGTGGCGGTGGGATTTCAGTGGTGGTGGAGGCGGCGGCTATGGAGGTGAGTGGTGGCGATGGCGACGGTAGCTAGGAGGAAGGAGGTAGAAGAAGGATAATATAGTCTTTATACTTGAGGGTATTTTTGTCTTAAAAGTGGAAAAAAAGAGTGGGAGGAAAATAGCAAAAAGTGAATTGCCAATAGAATCACCTAATTAGAAATCTAACACTAAGTTGGCACGTACTTCATCATAGAAGTACCTTTGAGTCCAATTGAATTAGTTAGAAATTAGATGGAAAAAAATTGAATGACTATAGGGCTTGTTCGTTTGGGGTTTTCAAATCGGGTTTTGAAAACTCTCCCTTGTTCGGTTTCCCCAATGGGTTTTCTGTCTTGTCATTTAACAAGTGTGGTTTTCAAGACCAATTCTCAAAAACCCATCCAAACAAGGTGCGGATGTCCCACAATGTAACGTAGTACATCACCTCAACAACACCACCAATAATAAAATCCATCTAGTCCCCAATCATTGGAGGTATAGGCGGGGATGATTGATGACGGGCTTAAACCTTTGGCAATATGCACAAAGTGGCTGCGCTCAGAATACCACTAAAATAGTGGCCCCCCTAAACTTCCAAGAACCGAAGAGCTACATAGACGTTTTATTGCAGAACCATGCCCCCAAATCAAAGCCAAAAGGCATTAAGGAGGGCAGACCTAGAGATCCAAATTAATTTCCGTACTCATTACCATACTTCCTTCATTTCCTACCTTTTTTTATTTTTATTTTTAATTTTATAGGTAACGAAGTACATCACCTATAAAATAAAAAAAGGTACTCCACCGGGGACACACAATGTTCTGCCACAATTTGTCCCTTCCGAGGGGGTTTGGGAGGAGTGAGAAGTGTGATGGAAGAGTGTAATATCCAAATCAAATGATTTCTTAGTTTTATAATTTTGCACATACATATTCTCAAGTGCACTAGGCAGAAAGGGGTGAGATTTCATGGTATAGTCCACGTGGGGTGACATTAAGGTGGTGAATTGGAACTAGGATAAGTTGAGGGTATGAGAGGTGGTGTGCATATTTTGGAGGGTGTCTTGTCCACGTATGGGGAGGAACCCAAATTCTGAGCAATGAATTTAATCCGATCATTTATTGTTTGGATTAAATTTGGGCCGTTTGTTGTCAAAATGGACGGCCGGATGTAGTACGTTGCACCGTGTAGTGGAAAGTGGGAGTAGGGATGGAAACGGGTAGGGTATGGATTGGGGGACCCTATTCTATATCCAATCCTCGATTGGAGGGTCTTTCGCCATCCCCGCCCCCATCCCCATTGGAGATATTAGATAAAGAACCAAACCCACCTCCCGATGGGAATCGGGTTTCTCCGAATATACCCATATCCAAACAAAAAAATAAACAATTCAAGATTGAAAATAAATTGATATTTATATTTAGAAATATAATCTCAATTGATCTTCTTTGAATATTAAGTAGTCTATTATGATAGATAGTAATCGATAAGATTTGTTAATTAAAGAGATAATTGTTTACATATACTATAACTATACTCAAGATTTATGCGTATATTCTTATTTATATGTACATATATAATATAGTATATGTAGTATGTATAATTGGGTACGGGGAGGGTAAGGGGCGGGTACGGGTATTTCGGGTGTGGGGATTACAAAATCATACCCGCTTCATACCCGAGCGGGTTTACTTCATATCATACCATACCCGCTCCTATTGGGGAAAATTTCTAGGTTACTCCTGCCTCCATATAGGCGGGGCGGGTATCCACTGGATATAGGGAAATTGTCATCCCTAAGTGGGAGGTGGGAGAGAAGTAAAGTGTATATTTGTGCTTGAAGGGTAAAATGATAATCTTATTATGGGGTACTGGTAACGGGAATTAAGTGCGTTTTTCTTTCTTTAGAGGTAATCTTCTCTATTTTGTATAAGTATATACGGATGCAGGGTTGCTGCATACAATTACAGCCTTCCACAAGTGTTTTGAACGGTTCGGATTGAAAACAAACTGTTCACGCGAACAGTTCTTCTCTTTTGTTTGAAATCTAGGCCGTCCATCCAAGTAACGAAGAGCCCGAATTTTGCGCTGCAGCTGCTGTGCACAAGTTGCACAGCAACAACCCGCGTCCATAAGTATACATACTTAGTAGGCAAATATCTAATAGTAGTAAAATTTATGGCCTAATTTAAGTTGAAGTTCAAGACAAAAGGTCCAAATAAATAATGGTAAAGATGAAATTTTAAAAGGGTAAATCACCTAGACACCCCCTATATTATACGAAATGGAAGAAGACACCCCCTAAACTAAATAAATCTACGACGACACCCCCTCAACCATTTTCCGTTATCCCCGACACCCCTTCCGTTAGCAATCCGTCCACTTCCGTAAATTTTTTTGGCGAAAGATATATTTATTTTCCAAATTTGCCCTCGCTTATATTTTTACTTCAACATCTACCCTCTTCTTCTTCCACCCAGAAAAAGGAAAGACCTAGAATAGCAGCAACAGCAACAGCAGCAGCAGCAGCAGAGAGGAGAATTCAGATTGAAAACTATATATTTATGGGGATAATAACATCACGATGATCATTTTTTCCCCCATTCATCAGAATTTTCGTCTCCACACGTTACTATTGTTGCCGCCATCGCCGCCGCCGCTTCAATCTTCCCTCTGGTTTTCCGGTTCGATTTTGTTATGGTTTTCCGGTTCGATTTCGAGGCCTGCAACCCCTCTCGA
>JAXBDA010003874.1:0-31968 GCA_036023075.1 Gaultheria prostrata | reverse complement strand
TTCACGATATTCTGTAGGATCCTCAAGAGGAACACCATCCGAAGCAGAGAACTTGGCATGAAGTTCAAGGGGAGTATCAACAGTCTTAGTATCAGTGAGATGAGCGCGATGAAGGATATCAGAAGCACACTTGGACTGCCCCAAAAGATATCCTTTAGGAGAGGAAGCAACTTCAATGCCAAGAAAATACCGAAGAGGGCCCAAGTCTTTCATGTCAAACTCCTGAAAAAGGTGACGTTTCACGTCACTAATAGCAGCAGCATCAGAACCAGTAATGATCATATCATCAACATAGAGTAAGAGAAGAACCAAACCATGAGAGGTGCGACGAAGAAAGAGAGCAGAGTCATGCATACTGGGCTGGAAGCCAATCTGAAGGACCACATCCTGAAATCGCGCATACCAAGCGCGTGGGGACTGTTTCAAGCCATAGAGAGCGCGACGCAGACGACAAACAACACCAGAGGGGTGAGAGAAGCCAGGAGGAGGCCGCATATAAACCTCTTCAGAAAGATATCCGTTGAGAAAAGCATCTTTGACATCCAACTGAGAGAGAGGCCACTGTTGCACAGCAGCAACAGAGATCAAGGTGCGAACAGTGGTCATCTTGGCAACGGGAGCAAAAGTTTCCTCATAATCAATCACATATTCTTGAGAAAACCTTTTAGCAACTAAGCGGGCTTTATACCGCTCCAAAGAACCATCAGAATGAGCCTTGACTTTGTAGACCCATTTGCAACCAATAAGATTCTTACCAGCCGGCAGTGGGACCAACTCCCATGTATGATTTTGAGCAAGAGCAGTAAGTTCAGCCTCCATAGCAGTCACCCAATTAGGATCAATACAAGCTTTTTTATAGGACCTAGGCTCAAAATAGGTGTGAATCCGAGAAAGAAAGGATTGATAAGAGGACGAAAAACATGTATTAGTGAAGCCATATCTTACCGGAGGGTGCCGATTTTCACGAATAGGATACCGGTGAGTAGGTGGATCGGGATCTTCAGAGACAGATGGGGGAGCAGGGGTAGAAGCCGGACGACGGGCGTAGACCTTAGTGATTGGAGGACGGTGAGGAGGAGCTGCAGAAACATCAGATACCTCAAGAGTAGAGGTATATTCGTCAGTAGGCACATCCATAGGAAATGGGTAAATACAAATCAAATCCTCTTTGGCAACAGGAGCAGTTTTGGGAGGAAGAGTAAAATAGGGAAGACGTTCTAAGAAAACGACATGCCTAGAGACATATAGCTTTTTGGTCACAGGATCATAACACCGATAGCCTTTTTGAGTAATGCCATATCCCAAGAAAATGCCTAAGACACAACGGGCGCTGAGCTTAGTGCGATCTTTCTTGGGAAGGAGGATAAAACAGGTAGAGCCAAAAACTTTAAGGAGGGAGTAGTTAGGAACCTGACCATAGAGCCGCTCATAAGGGGAATGACCAGAGAGAAGAGGAGTGGGCATCCGATTCAGAAGATAGGCTGCAGTGAGAACAGCTTCTCCCCAAAAGGTAGATGGGACGGAAGATGATAACAGCATAGACCGAGCAGTATTAAGAAGATGACGATGCTTTCTTTCAGCTTTACCATTTTGTGCGGGAGTGTCAGTACAAGAAGACTAGTGGATAGTCCCATGGGTGTCTAAAAAGGCTTGAAACTCAGATAGAGAATATTCCCCTCCCAAGTCAGAACAGAGAATCTTAATAGATGTAGAAAACTGAGTTTGAACCATGGCATGAAAACTTTGATAAATCTTAAAGAAATCAGATTTATGTGTCATTAAATACACCCATGTATACCGACTGTAGTCATCCACAAATGAGACATAATAAACAAAACCACCTTTGGCGACAACCGGGGAAGGGCCCCACAAATCAGTATGGACAAGCTGAAAGGGAGAAGTAGAAACAGAAGTACTTTTATTAAACGGTAAGGCAGACATTTTGGCAAATTTACAACCACTGCATTCAGAAAGATCACTAATAGAAACATTTCCCAAATAACCCGATTGAACCAAAAGTTTCAAACGCTCACCAGACAAATGCCCTAATCAAGAATGCCAAAGATAAAAAGGAGAGGATTTATTATCTAAACGGAATGATGACGCAGCAGTGGAAGAGGACTCTGGTGGGATGTGCAGCTGCTCCAAGATATAGAGGTCACCAACTCTACGGCCTGTCCCAATCTGCTTCTTGGAAACCCGATCCTGCACAACACAACCAGAAGAAGAAAAGATAACATCAAAACCTGAATCAGACAGCTGGCTAATCGAAAGAAGGCTCAAAGTCAATTGAGGAACATAAAAGACATTAGGAATAGATAGAGAAGAAGATGTAGTAGGAAGGATGGAACCAATAGAAACAACTTGCATTGGAGAACCGTTAGCAGTGGAAATACTAATAGGAGAGACAGAAGGCAGGCAATGACTAAGAAGAGACAGGTCAGGGGTCATATGATGAGAAGAGCCAGAATCAAAAAGCCAAGTGGTGGGTAAGATACTTGTGGTGTAAGCACCATGCAAACCTGTAGTAGTAGTCAGGGTAGAGGCTTGGGAAGAATTCCCCTGGATGGCTGCCATATATGCCTGATACTGCTGAAATTGCTCAAAGTCAAACGAGGGAGGAGGAGTATTGCTGGAGGAAGGTGTTGCCAAAGCTGCAGGAGGGCGAGAATGCTGCTGTGGTGCTCGAGAACCAGAAGAACTAGTAGACTGAGAAGCATTACGTCCCTTAGGCTAGAGACGCTTAGGGCACGCATTCTTCCAATGACCCTTCTGGTGACAATAGCTGCACTCATCCACGGGTGTCTGGGGCCACTGGGGCTTGGGCTTACCCGTAGACTGGAGAGTATGAGATGCAGGCGTGGGCAACAGAGATGCTGAAGGGGAACGAAATGAAGTAGGTGCAGCAAAGACAGACTCTGAGGGGGAAACCAAACTAGCCACTTTGAACCTGGTTTCTTCTGCAATGAGCTCATGGACAGCCCCATCCACAGAAGGTTGGGGATCACGGTGCAGAATTGCCCCACGAAGAGGCTCAAATTCGGAGCGGAGAGGCATAAGAAACTGGACCAGCCTCCGTTTCTCACAATAATCAATAAGCTCATCCTGTGAATGTAAAGCAGCAGGCTCCATACAAGCTAACTGATCCCAATAACTGGTCATTTCATTATAAAACTCCTGAATAGTTTTATCACCATGTCTAGCAGTACGAATAGATGACTCAAGTTGATACTGTTTGGCAAAGTTAGACTCCAGATACATACCCTTCAAATAATTCCAAACTTTCTTAGATGTGTCATACTTTGAAAAATTCATCCCAATACTTGGTTCCACAGAGTTGTGAAACCAAGTAAGAATTTGTGCATTTTCGATGGTCCATTTTTCAAGAGCAGTGGCATCATAATCAGCGGCTTTTGGATTAGATAATGGTTGTAGTGTCGAACCATCCACGTGTCCCCACACCCCCTTCCCAACAACAAAATTTTTCATCACATGTGCCCAATAAGAGTAATTGTTACCGGTGAGACAGACACTAATGCACTGATTTTTATCCCCAGACATTATAACAGAGGCAGAGAACTACTGACAGATGCTAAATAACAAAGGCAGAGAATACCAAATGTCAGACCAGATACCAAGTGTCTAAACAGACCAGAGTACCACCAAAAACAAATTTTTAAGCCAGAGATGGAAAGCCAGAGACGAACAGTCGTTACTAGAACTAGAGAGGCGAAACAGAGTTACCGGAGCAAGTCTGGAGGTCGTCGGAGTGCAGAGTGTTCCGGCGAGTCTCTAGGGTGGTCAAGCGAAGCCCAAAAGTCGCTGGATACTGTCGGATCTGCGTCAAGACTTCAAACCGAGTGTTGCAGAGGTCGGTCAGAAGCCAGAAAAGCCCAATCGGAGTGTGTAGGAGATCCGGCGAGGTGTAGAGATGTCGTCTGAGATCCGGCGAGGTCCGACGAAGTCAGACGAGGGTTGTTAGAGTACGTCGGAGGTCCGGTGGAACTGTAGAGTGCTGGTGAGAGTCCGACGAAGGTCGAAACTGAAGTCAGAGGTTGTGAGAACTCAGATCTGTGGTAGCGTGACTTTGTAGGAGGACGGGAAGTCTCGTCGGAGACTGATGAGGTTCCGACGAGGGCTGTCGGTGGCTGTCAGAGACGATGGAAGGTCCGGCGAGTGGTGATGAGTGGATGCAGAGAGGTGATGGTGATGGGGTTCTGAAACGTGAGAGAGAGATCGACGGGATGGTTAGATGGTGATCTGGATATTGAGAGAGAGAGAGAGAGAGAGAGAAAGAGGAGAGACCGACTGAGATTTACAGAAGACAGAGGCAGAGAGGTTAGACCTGCTCTGATACCATGTAAGTTTTCAGAGGAGATAAACTAATTGTATTATTTCTGAATGAATAAAAGACTAAGCTATTACATGTTTAAATAGAGAACTGCTACGCCTAAGAAGGAAAAGATACTACGCCTAAAAGGAAACGATTTACAAGATATGATTGCGATACTACCTAATCTACGCAATCAATACCTAAAATACAATATACAGAATATATGATTATGATGGGATCATATATTCCTAAAATACAAGATACACTTTCACAGGGAGGCGTTGCAGAGATCGGTTGTTGCCAAGGGGAGGGGAGACTCCTTGTTGGGCCACCATGGAGGGAACATAGCTTGGAGTCGAGAGCCACATTGGGGTGCCTTCTGAGGGGACATGAAGTACCAAGTAGGAGGGGCTAAGGTACCTTGGTTGAGGGAGTGGAGGTATCATGGGAGGGGGATTTACCTTGGAGGAGAGAGAGGCTACCTTGTAGGGAGTAAATGGTCGGGGTACCATGGAGTGGAGGTACCTAGAGTTGAAGGAGGGAGGGGCGAGGAACTTTGGATTGGAAGGGCCTTGGCGGAGGGAAGGGCCGGATATGTCGAAGTGGAGGGGTACCTTGGTAGAGGAAGATAGTGGTATCTTGGAGGGGAAAACAGGAAAATGGGATACCTAGGGAGGAGAAAAGGGGATACCATGGAGGAGACACTTGAGAAACTTTAGAAATTCCCTTCTTTGGACCTTGGAGTGGCCACTTCATTAAGTTTAGAAGTTTTCTCCTTTTACCCTTTATCATACTGTAGCAGACTGAATTGTTGGGCCGAACCGTGCCAATGGTCTGGTTCCTCCTATTTCGGGTGTCTCGTACCTGCATTACCATGTCATTTCCCCGGACCCAAACCAACCCGTTCAGTAACCGTCTGGTCCGGATCTGACCTGTACAACCCGCGAGTCATACGGAAGGCATCTCATGCACATGCACTTCACCGTCTTATCCTCTATGTCATGGCTGATGTCAGCCAAAGCAGTTACCACGCATGCCAAGTACTCGCCTACTTAGAGGGCAAGTCTAGGAGCTATATAAAAGGAACAGGGATAAACCCTAATAGGTAGTCAGGTACTACGCTTCTCTCAACCCCAAAACTCTAAGGAATTTCCTCCCCACTTCCAACCTCTCACTTAACCATCGGAGTGCTTCCCAATCTACTCTGATCGGTTAGGCACTAAAGGTGGGTGCTACTACCTATGCATGTTAGGCGAGAAAGTTAGGCTAACCCCACAATATGAACCAGAGGTCCATTCAAGTTCATCGTGAAAGTTCGATTAGTACGCCACCAAGAACTCCCAAAACCACCACCTAAGCCCCCTACTTCACATCACAAGGGTGCAAGACCCTTTCTCAAAATCATGATTGTCTGAATCTTCAATAAATTCACTACTATTTCATGGATTAAGTATATGAATTCGGGTACGCCACTTCTGAAATTGGAAAGTTCCCCAATGAACCATTTTTTTGGGTCTATTGGGCCAAATACTTCTTATGAGCACGAAATTGGAAAGTTCCCCAATGAACCATTTTTTTGGGTCTATTGGGCTACATAATTATTATGAGCACCATATGATATGGGTGTGATTATTCCATCACCTTACGTGGGCGTTGTAAAGGCCACACAAAGCTGTGCGCACTAGAAATTAGTGAAATCTAAGTCTTCTATTCATAGAGCAACTAGAGACTGCACATTTTTCCAATTTCATCTTTTAATTTTAAAATCCAATACTTAATTTTTTCAATTTTAATTTTTAATTCTAAATTTATTAAACAGCACCTTCTATGCAAAGAACTAGAAAAGAACAAAATCTACCTATCATCTTTTATGAGGAGTTCTTAAACTATGGTAACTTGACAAATGAAAAAAATGAAACTAACGAAATTATTTTGTACAAATATAATCACATGTATACGTAAATTCTTGAATAAAAATATGATCACAAATAAACTATAAACAAGACTATCAATAGTGCTAATCATCGTGCCTGGGCATCAGTTATTTGTCGAAGGGGAGAACCACCACCAATTGAAGCATAGCCTTCCTTACTCTTGGGTGCTCTAAGAACAGATATTAGTTGAGCTAACGGCTTCTGAAGGAAACGAAACAACCTTGGCAATCGGATAATATCCTGTTCAGATATAAAGAGTCAGATGTTGACATAAAACCTTGGCAATCGGATAATATCCTGTTCAGATATAAAGAGTTAGATGTTGACATAACACACACTCTCATATTAATGAGAATTATTTATGCATCTAACACATGAAGCCTTGCCTCATGGTAAAGCATTCATATTGTGCACACTATGCTCACAAAAAGTAAGCGATAATCAACATAGGATGACTTCCCCGCTATCACTCTACATCAGTGATCGATCACATGCAATAAAAATGAAACTTGTCAGTAGAAACAATCTCCAGTAGAGACAAAGATCTCAAATCGGTATTCAATGTGTATCCACTAGCCATCCACGACTATTTCAGAGTATTCGTGCTTCATTGCTTGGGATGAACTCATAGTTAAGATTTTGCAAATCTACCCTATACATATAAGGAAATTGGAATCCTTTTGTTTCGTCCAACTTCTGTTTCCCTTTGTGGCCTTATTGTCCTTCTGATTTCCAGTCTTGCCCAAAGAGACAGGGTCGTGCACGGCTTGATGTACACATCTATGTATTGGCCTATCAGATGGTCAATATTATAAATTGGAATCCATGGACTTATGGGATAATTCCAAAGCAACAGCCCCATCCTCCTTGTTCTTAATGGGACTATCCACCCACCAAACCATCACCAATTTGGATGTGGGTTTAGTTCATCACTCCCCCTAAAGGCATAATAGGATGCTGTATTTTGGGTTTGTGTGCTGTCTCGAGCTCAAAAACATAATTCAAACTGTTCACTGTTTAAAGTTCGTTGCAAGCAATAACCTCGTAGAAAATCAAGTCGCTCAGTTATTGGTAGCTTAGTAATCGAATCAAGTCATTTTAATGTACAACTTTTAAAGTGGATTTTGTTGTTTATGTCTACTGAAGAAAAACGTGATTTGTTTACCGAGTTTCCAGATGTTAGATTGACTTAATTTTTTATAAACTATTGTACACATCAATACCTACAAAATAAACGATTCGAATTATGTTTTCTAGCTTGGGACGGGACACGAACTTAAGGCACAGCAACCTGCGATGCTAAGGCCCCTGGTCCCTCCAAAGAGTTAAAGACATATCCATCCACTCGTGCTCCTATTTTGTAGCGGGTGATCATTAGATTCTCATATACATGTATTGTCCTTGACTGTTGATGAAGACTTCTTTGACTAAAAGATCCCTGTTTTCATGGCCTTTATTGATATGGAACCCAATTGGCTTTTCATGAAAATATATTGCATTTTGGAAAGAGATTTTAGTTAGCTTTTTACTTCATAAAGTTATCTACAACTTCGTAGATTTTGTTTTATAACTCAAACTGTTTGAGCTAATTTATGCACATTTCAGCTAATTCATGGAGTACCAAGATTAGTAAATTGTTTTGGGACAGCAAATATATTCACGTAAAGAGGTGAAACAATAAGGCTAAAATTTTGTTATTTGAACGAATCAGGGTAACCGTTGAGCCTAAGAGCACGGTAACCTTATTATGCTTTCTAAATGGGACTTATCTTGGTCCGAAAAATTAATCCGGGACAATCATTGTGTAAAGCTCATCAAATAGATTTGTGTAACCCAAGAACAAGTAATATTTGCGCAGCAAAAATAAATAGCAAGTACTAGTTTCAGACTACAAATTTAATGATTTTCTGTCCTCTATAAATGTAAGAAAACCTTAAATCTCTTGGGGGTTGGCCTAGTAAATGAAAAGAAAGTAGATAGGCCAAACAAAAAAACAGACCAATACATTTAGTATAACAGAATTTGCATGATTAGTTATTACTAACAGTCTAACATGAAAAACTGATAGAAAGCATTATGCAATACTAGTTTAAAAAATTATCTTGAGATCGATAAAGCACATAAGAGAACTTTACCGGGTCAGCAAAAAGGTTAAACAAAAAAGGCTGGACATCATCAAGAGTCTCTGGACCTCCCAGGTTCAGCAACAATACTCCAATCTCCTCATCACCAGTAAAAGGCTTAGAAGATATATCCTCAGTCTTAGAAGTCAATAATGCTCCCAAAGGCAATGAGTAGCAGTTGGCTGGCTGCCTTATGTATAAAGATTGTGTTTTAGACCACCCTGTCGAAAGTCCGCCAACTAGCGAAGTTTTTGAAAGATTAGAATTCGCACAAGCTTCCATTTGGAGCCCAAAGCAACAATAAATCCTCTGGGAGTTACCCATAGCCCGTGGCCATAGCCTACAAAACAATGACATAAAGGACATAAAATTCACTAATTACAACTCCCATATGTCATAGTACCTCGCATATGATTAAAAATTGGCAAACATCTGATCATCAGTATGTCAGTCATCTAATGACGCAGAAGTGCAATGAAAGAAACTTAAATGATAGGAATTAGAACAAGCGGAATGGTTTCCCAAAATTGGAAACACCTACTCCCTCATCCCAAATTGCTCGACCTTTTCAGGTAATCGTGTGTTTTGCACATAAAAAATAAAGTAGTAGTGCGAATTTTTCCCCAAAAAATTTTACAACTCAATGAGATTTTCAAATTGGTGTAAAAAAAATTAAAAAAGAAAATTCATAAGTACATTATTTCCTGCGAGCAAAATGCACAATTACCAAAAAGGTCGGGTAATTTGGGACGAAGGGAATAAATTATAATTATTTAAAGAAGCATTCCGAAAGAAGAAAAAAAAAACACAAGAATTCCTTGTCCACTAACAATCTAATAATCTATGGTTTCACATACAGACACAAACAGAAACACCTGGATAGAGAAATCTAAGAGACAATCTCAGGAAAAAACACCTACCTTCCGTGAGGAGATGTGAGCACGACCTTGGGTAAATTCCCTTGCCATTCTGTAACTCGCAATCCAACACTAGAAATCGAAGTCATAACCGAGTGTCTGCTTAAAAAACAAAACCAAAAAAAAACGATACAACAGCTGCTGAAAGTTTTTGTCTAAATTTCACAATGAAACAGGTGTTATGTGTAGATTCACAGAGGAGAGGGAAAATGAAAGAGCAGAGAGAAAATGTGAGGAGTGAGAAGTCACCGATTTGCTCGGCGAAGGTCTGAAGGCGAGGAGTTGATGGTAGGGAGTGATACTGTCGCCATTTATTATCTGCAACAAGCAGAGCCCCACAATACAACTTACTGCAAGCCAACTTGATTTGTTTATTTTTCTTTTTTTCACTACCAATCAATACCATACCACGGGACTTTTTAGTTTAGATGAAATTATGTTCTCCCTCCCATAGTTTTCCAATGGATTTTGTGAGATAAAATTTAGTTTTGTTTGGAGATGTGATAAAATCACATTATTTTTTTAATTGATAAAATTTAGGTTTGATAAAATTTAATTTTACTAAAATCAGTTGAGGATCTTAGATCTTATCAAACTAGATTTATGAGATAAAATCCCTTGTAAAACTCAGCCTCAATAATTATTTTTTTTTTTTATCAAAATCCGAGAATTCATAGAAAAGCCAAACGGCACTTACAACGACTCCGTCCAACATACACCGATAAAGATCTAGTAAGAAAATAACCCATCAAAACATAATATAGAACAATAACGTACAAAGTAAGAAGCACTCTCAATCATCCAGACATGAGTCTCAAGCTCACTAACACATACTACAAGACGCACGCCTCAATAAAATATAACCTACACAGGATTGTGTAAGACCCACTTTGAACTCTCAATCAAATAATCGGAGCCGTTCATATTATTAAGAATACTTTTTTGAGGATTTCGGGAAAAAAAATCAGCTCATTTGGATATCGGTTTTGATCAATTTTTCGTACAAACTTAATGGAAATTGCACAAAGAATTGATCAAATTGTAAAGACCTTGTTTGTTTTGGGTTTCAAGACCGATTTTTTCAATTATTACTCAACAGTACTCATATTTCTCTCTAATTATTACTCATATTTTCAATTAGTATTTTTATTTCTTTCTATCTCTCTTCAACCATTACCCCTATTTCTATTTTTTTTTTAACTGACATCTATTTCTAATTATCATCCTCATTTCTTCCCCTAATCATTATCCCAAAGACCAAACCTAAAACCCAAACCAAAAACATTAACGACATTCGACTGAATTGTTTTTTTGTAGGGATTTTTTAAAAATACATTTTAAACAAATTGAGCAACTCTGATAATTTGTTAGGGACTCTGTTGTGCGTCCTACGCAATCCGGTATACATTTGGTGTACCCATAATTGGACTCCCTCCGTCCCCAAGTAAGTATTACATTTTGATCTGTTTCATAATGAGCGTTTATTTTGAAAAGTTAATGGGTTAAAGTTTTGTACCATTATTGCTTTGTTCTCTTGAAAAATTAATGAGAAAGAGTTATGAGTAAAAATGGAGGATAATTTTAACAAGTTAAGGTAAAAATTATGTGAAAGATGTAATCATTATGTCATGCTAACAAGTTGGAATTACCAAAGTGGACACTTTAAAAGGGGCACATGGGAGTATCTATTTTGAATTTTTTTTAAAAAGTAATGCAACATTCACATTTTACCCTCCTTTTCTCTTGGAACAAGCTCCTCTCCGGTATTACTTTCTCCAATCCTCTCCAGCTTCGGATCCGTTCATATTGTAGATCTCGTTGAGAGCATCAATCACACCTAAGTTTATATTATACCTAAATTTATATTAATCGGATATCGATCAATAACTGTTGTAACCCATTTATATTGAAATTAGGAATACCTAGAAAATCTACTAGCACCAACGGAAAAAGTAAAATTACGAATACTCCAGCTCATATTATTTTACTCTATATAGCCTTATATAGGGGTGTTCCAAAATAATCGAGCCAGAATATTTTTTTTGCTCTTATTCAAAAAGTATTCGTATTTGTTAGTTGTGCGTCAAATTTTTTTTATTTATTATTGGTTCGTTTCAATGAGAGGGATCTAAATAGTAAAAAATTATGATCAAAATTTTAAGAATATTTACCAAAGACAAAAATTATCCAAACTTTCATGGATTATTGGATTATTTTGTCTTTACTCATAAAAATTTTAGTTTGATTAATAATTTTTAGATTCTCCTCATCCAATCGGACTAATAATTCACAAAAAATTGATGCAAAACTAACAAATGCGTAAAATGTTTGAATAAATATAAAAGAGAACATTATTTTGTCAAAACATCCCGTAGATAGCTGTAAATGATTCACTTTTACTACGGTTAACCACCTTGCTGTCACGTGCAGTCATTAACGTGGACAAATTGAACATTTCACAAAAAAATATAAACACCTACCGCCTAAATGAAGATGGCTTAACGGACGTTAATGTGTTTTTCACCTTTTTTATCCACTTCCTCTCCCAACGAAGCAGCAAATAGAGCCAAATATATTGTTGTTTCAGTCTTGAACATAGGGATATAGGTGAATTAGAACCTCAATTGATGTTCAGGAAAAAACACCCACTTATTAACTAGGTTTTTATCCACGAAGAGCCCATGGTTTTCCCAAATTTTCTCAGCCCCAAATCTTCTAACTGATCTCAGCCCCAAATCTTCTGAGTTTGCAGGTACAAACCCTGATTTTCAAATTTATTTCCTGGATATCAGATATGTCAAAGATTAAGGTTTTCATTTTAGCTGTCCAACATCAAGAGCCTGAATCCTTCCTTGACTTGCTTAATATGTTGATTTTTGGATTATTTACCTAGAGACCCCCTAAACTAATTTTGGCTCCAACTAGACCCACTCATCTATCGAAACCTCTCACTTTCCTACCTCCGTGGACGGAATAAAGAGAAAGACGTTTTGCCCTTGCTTGTATATATCTGTAGATACCCCAATCGAGTTTGCACTTGATGAGGGTGTTCACTACACAGGATGGCCAATTAGCGTCACGAATGAGAGTCGCCCCTTCGTTTGGGCTAAACCAAGAAAAAGCCTTGCCAGAGATTCTAGGTTTGGGAACCAAGGGTAAGGTGAGGGGAAGGTGTTAGGCACCCCTCTCTGCCTAGCCACAAAGGCTAGCCCGTACTCACTCAACATAAAGCTGTTAGACTATTAAAAGACTTTGCAAATAAATTAATTAATTAGCCATTAAATAGATGGATGATGACAGAAAATAAAGGATAATGCGATGCAGAATAAAAATAACTAAACTATGCGCAAATTGATATGCCGGCCGCCAAACGGATATGTCGGTCGGCAAAAGCAACAATTGCATCACATTGATTAATTGGCCGAAACAACAATGTGCCGGCAATATTCTACATTAAACACCGAGAACAGGCACAACACAAACAGATCAAAATTAAATAGATAACAAAATTAACTACTCTGTATGCATATCGATATGCCGGCCGCCAATTAGATGTGTCGGCCGGCAAAAATCAACAACTGAAAAAATTTATTAATCGGCTGACACATTAATGTGCCACCTGATATTTTATATCGACACTAGAAATGGAAAAACATGAATAAATTGAAGAGAGGGTTTAGAGAATACCGAGAGCGATAAGTAAAACGAAACGGCCAGTCAAGAGACTGTGCAGAAAATCTCCACCACGATACCTCGGTTACTTGATTATGCAATCAAGGCTTGATTTGCGCAGCCCTTATAGATTAAAGGCATGAAATACCAATGAACAATGTGAAACTCCTTTGGGTTTGAAGGTTTTGGCTTTTCTCTTGGTGTATTCACTCACAAAATTGCTAGACTCTCGAAATTGATGTGTTCTTGGTGCTAGGCTTGCAACCTAGGCTATGTGTATTGAAGGTGATATGAAGAGTGTGTGTATAACATGGGAGAAAGATAGAAAATCTGATTTAAACTCATATGGAGGGGTCCTATTTATAGGGATTTGAACCTAGGGTTAGAGATAATTATGAGGGAATTAACTTAATTCAAAAATAGAGTTAATTTCCCATAAAAACTCTTCCTAATAGTGTTTTGTTCATGCCCAACAAGTTGGTTAGGATGAATCCCAACACTTGAAAAAGCTTCTGATTCGCTGCCAGGTGATCTGGCGGCCGACACATCGATTTTGCGGCCGATACTCATAGACAGCACAGGAGCCCAAACTTCGCGAGCGAGCTCCGAGCTCTACCGAACTCTGATTTTGACGCGGTTTGGACCATTGGAAATCTTGTTAAGTCTACTTTCTATCCCAATTGGTATTGGTCCAAAAATAATTTGTACAATTAAATGGATGACGATTTTACCCTCAGTGGGTCGAAAAATGAATGTAAAACACTCGCATCTCCCTCATTTTAAATCGGATTGAGACATATTATATATCAATAAAGAGGGTTTTTAAAAGTACTAAAAGATGGTAGAACCAAACCATAAAAATAAGAAAGTTTGGTTTATCAAAAATGGGCCGAGAGCTGACCTAATGTCAATTTATCGGAGCCAACTAAGGCTAAAATACGTTCTAAGTGTCATGCGTCACTTCCCTCCCTAATTCTAAGGCATCCTTCATTCCCTAAAAGTTCCACATTGTTCAAAAGCATCTCATTCTTCATCAAAGCATACGTAATCAACTCGTCATCGGTATCTCGCACGTGGCGGAACTTAAAATATCTACCGAGCCAATTTAGGGTGTCTACAGATGCCCCTCTTTGACCGATCTTGAACAGGCTGCGAAGTGTGTTCAAGTGAGGTCAAAGCCATAAAAAACCTCTATATTGGCGAGGCAAATATCTCAAGGATTTTTGAAAAACACTTTGATTTGTGGTCGGGCCATCGGGCTTCCAATGTATTCCTCGGGGGAAATCAGACCACTCGTAGTTTGGGGCACTTGCATCTTTTGAGTTGGGGGAAACTTTGCCCTAGACCATACCTAGCCATCGGGTGATTGCGTATCTGAGCAGGGTTTAACACATATTGGGGATGAGATTGCGCTTTTGCGAAGCGGCTTTACTGAATCACACTTGTATGAAGTGGCTTTGTCTGAATTGGGTTTCTGCGAAGCGGTTAGGGATATCATTGAGTTGGAAAACTTTTAAATTCTTTGCGACGTGGAGTGGAATAATAGCACAAGGCTGTTGAAGGCACGGAGCCTGATAATAGCATGGAGTTGTTGATGGCGTGTGGTCTCTTTGAGATGCATGGCTGAAATTGCTGATGGCGCGTGGTCTCTTCGAGACGCGTGGTCAAAACTGCTGTTGGCGTGTGGTCTCTGCGAGACACGTGGCCGAAATTGTTGATGGCGGGTGTATTTCGAATGGCTTAAGACTGATTTAGGTGGTATTTTGAAGAAATGGTAGCATTTGAAGCTTAAAGATGGGTTTTTGGCTTGATTAAATGGGTTTTTGGTAATGGGATAGGCTATGGACGAAAATGTAAGGTCCAGGTGAGTTTCTAGAGTTTAAGAAGAGGGAGAGGGAGTGGCTTTTGCTGGTAGGGGAGAGAGAATGGCCAATAGAGGTGTGAGGGAAAGGACAGGGGAATATATAGAGTGAGAATGAGAGGGAAATGGGTTTTTGAAACTCAAAAAATGGAGAGGGAGATGATGGAGGGGGTTTGTGGGGCCAAGAGGAGCGTCTTAGATATGTATGGGGGACAAGAAGGCAGCTAGATGCTCCCCTTGCAGGAGAACCCCATAATGAGATATTCTGCAGAACTGTCTGTGCAGGGGTTGAGTGCTCAAGATCCCCTTGAGCGCTCAAGACCCTCTTGAGTGCTCAAGGTGTGTTTTTGAGGGGTTGAGCGCTCAAGGGGACTGCATAACTGACCAAACTTCGTGGGGCCGCCTCGGGTGCTACCGAACTCTGTTTTAGGCGTGGTTTGAAGCGTTAAAAATGTGGTTGAGTCTAATTTCAAACCCAAGTGGTTTTAATGCAAAATAATTTGTACATCCAAATGTGCGACCATTCTACCCTCAAGAGGTCGGAAAAACGAGTCATTTTAGTGAAACGTGCGTATCTCCCTTATTTTAAAACGGATTGAGACATATTATATATCGATAAAGAGGGTTTTGAATGTACTAGAAGATGGTGTAGGCTTGGGTTTGTTTTGAGGAGGCTTTGGGTGGGTTTTGGTAGATTTTGGTGAGGTTTCAAGCACTTATTCAAGCTCCAAAGTGTTTTGTTGGTCCATTTTCATCATAACTAAACTATGCGCAGATTGATCTGCCGGCTGCCAAACGGATATGTCGGCCAGCAAAAGCAACAATTGCATCAAATTGATTAATCGACCGAAACAACAGTGTGCCGGCCGATATTCCACATTAACCACAAAGAATAGGCACAACACAAACAGATTAAAATTAAATAGAAAACAAAATTAACTACTCTGTATGCATATCGATATGTCATGCCGCCAATTAGATGTGTCGGCCGACAAAAATCAACAACTGCAAAAATTTATTAATCGGCCGACACATTAATGTGCCACCCGATATTTTATATCGACACCAGAAATGGAAAAACACGGATAAATTGATGAAAGAGTTTAGAGAATACTGACAGCGATAAGCAAAACGAAACGAAACGAATTTTCGTGGGCTTAAGGACAATACTAGACAAAAATACCCTCTCTCTTACGCATACACTACGCTTACTACTCCCTCCGTCCCAAAATGGATGACCAAAACTGTTATTCATACTCCTCAAAAAATCATCTATATATTTTTTTTGATCGGCAAAAAATCATCTATATATTGCAATTTATAATACTTTAAGGGCCAACCCTGTGGGGATAGGCTATTTTTAGGGCCCAAAAAATAAAGAGATATATTAAATATGAAGTATGTCAATTATCTAACAAATAGCTTTGTGTGGTGTAGTGGAAGGAATGGTGCCGTTTATATAGGAGGTCACGTGTTCGATCACCTCCTCCTACATTTTTACGCGAATAATTTTTGAGGTTATACAAATATTTGTTTCAAAACTTAGTGAGATTGGAACCCGCAACATTGGGTTCCCACACCATTACAAGCAATGTGCCATTTTACCACAAGACCATTTAGTTTCTCATCTCGAAAAAATAATTTATATAGAAAAATTGAGAGGCCCCATTTTCAAAACTTGACTGTGGCCTCATAAATCTCAGGGCCGGGCTTGAATTATTTTTCCTATTTTAAAGACTTTGTTTAATAAAACTAAGCAAAATCTATCAAATAACATCTATAATGCATATAAAATTCATTATAGCTTGAAAACATAAATGATTTTTCAAAAAGTGTGAATAGTATATTGGGATATCCATTTTGGGATGGACGGAGTACCTTTTAGAGTGAGAGAAAGATGGGATATCATCAATGTTCCCATGCCACGTGGAATCATTTATCTGGTAGGCCATTTCTAACCCACGAACGAATTTTCACACAAACTGAAAGGACGTGACTCAGTTCAGATCGTCCAAGCTCTTACTCAAGTAGGGAAATCATTCTCCGATTGTGGCTCTATCATCTCAGATTGTCTAGAGCTTCTTCCGTTATTTTCCTCTTGTGTCTTCAAATATGTTAAACGTTCTTTCAATAGGGTGGCCCATTCGTTGGCTAAGCAATCCCTATTAGGTGCTAGATTAGTGAATTGGGTTGGGGGGGCATCATTTAGCTAATCTTGCCCTTGCTGATGTTAGGTCTTCGGACCAGTTTCTTTCTTAATAGATATCCACAACTTTTTCTGGGAAAAAAGAAAGAAAGAAAGGACGTGGGTACCCCGACAATTGACACCCACCCTGTCATACACACACTCTCTCTCTCTCTCTCTCTCATGTGTGGGTATAATTGATGGCATGAGACAAAATTAATCTCTCTCTCTCTCTCTCTTCAATTTGGGGTAGGTTCAACCATAGGTTGAGGGACTCGCATAACGTCTTAGGTTGTAGTTTCTCTTTTGCGTCTGTACATAATCTTTTTCACTAATGAACAAATAGAGCTTCCCACCACATGCCAAAACTTGCGAAAGAATTGTGCCTCATAAAGGCCCTTATGGAGAAAATGACATCTTTGAGTAAGTCTGTTGCCCCTCTAGCAAAGGCAGCTTGATTTTAGGGGATTTAGGTTCTTTGGGGTAGGGTATAATGAGTTTAGGCACTTATAGTATTGTACGGTTTCACAGGGTTTTAGAAGTTTAGGCACTTTCATAGGATTTTGGAGGTTTGGACATTTACATATGATTTTGGGATTTAGGCAGTTTCATTGGCTAGCAGAGGCATTTTTGGAATGTGAGGGTGATTTGTTATCTTGACATTAGAGCATCTCCAACCCATGGGGTTTCCTTCAAAATGAAGAACGGAAGTGACATATCAAGGGGAGATTTTGTAATTTATGTCCTTTTTTGCTCAAAAGATTGTGCTTTTGGAGGGACCCATCCTCCTTTTTGGAGAATCGGTTCTTCAAATTTTATTTTGGTTCTTCAAATTTGAAGAACCAAAAAAATTTGAAGAATGGATGTGACAAAAATGAGGATGGGTCCCTCTAAACAGTACAACTTTTTGAAGAAAAATGGGTATAAATTACAAAATCTCCCCTTAATATGTCACTTCCGTTCTTCGTTTTGAAGAAAAACCCATGGATTGAAGGTACTCTTAAGGAATTAATTTGTGTTTTATTTGCATGATTGACCTCTATATTATGCCCTTGTCGATGAAAGACTCCAATTTAAAGTGCAACCCAAATTCTGAAAATGAACCAACAAAACACAAACCAGGCGGTAGTTAGCAAAAAGACACCACCGCCCGCCGAAGGCTGTCTTGTGTGTATCGCGAACACGTTTACGTGGGAAGTAATCCTCGTCAGCAACACCCCTTGAAACTCTCCCAAGTCCCACCTTTACCGCTTCTCTCCTATTTTCTCCTTCTTCCGATTCCGACGATCAAACCATTTCATCATCCAATCCTTTTTTCCTCTATCTATCCTCCATCGTCTTCCGACTCAGAATCAAATCAAACAAAGAAGAAGAAGAAGAAGAAAAACATGAGTAGTAACAGAGAAGAAACCGCAGAGGAAGGCCTGAGGAAGCCATTGCTTCACACAGGAAGCTGGTATCGTATGGGAGGGTCAAGGCAATCAAGCATGATGAATTCCTCTGCCCAATTCATCCGCGAAGGCTCTGTATCTGTCCTCCTCTGCGTCCTCATCGTCGCCTTAGGCCCCATCCAATTTGGATTCACTGTAAAAATTAATTAATTGACCTAACCAATGTGTAATCTACTAACATTTGGAGGTCTCAATTGTTTTCTTTTTTTTTTTTTAAATTTAATTTGATGATTCTCATTGCAGTGTGGCTACTCTTCCCCTACGCAATCTCAAATCATCAGCGATCTTGGACTTTCCATCTCTGAGGTCTTACCACCCCCTTTTATTTTTGGTCTGGCATTATTAATGGCTCGTGTATATGCTAATTTTTTTTTTTTTTGATTTTATCGTAACCACATTTGGATAAACATGTTTTCTATTCTGATAAATCAATTGTTCTCCCCATAATATTGGTACGTCTACATAAATAACTAAAAATATATGATATTGCTAGATTTTTATTGAAATCACAATGTGGTGTGTGGGCAGTTCTCTGTTTTTGGTTCTTTATCGAATGTGGGAGCCATGGTTGGTGCAATTGCAAGCGGCCAGATTGCGGAGTACATTGGAAGAAAAGGGGTAAGGATGATTTGAAAATGCTGAGTTGTAGTGATTTATTGAGGAATTTTGTTAAGCACTGTTTTCGCATTTTAAATCCTTATTAGGATTTGCTATGGAGATGCAATTCTAAATGGTGTTTGTCATCGTCTTGCTGTTTGTCATCGTCTTGCAGTCACTTATGATTGCTTCAATTCCGAATATTATCGGATGGCTCACGATTTCATTTGCCAAAGTGAGTTATAACTAGTGATTTTTGTGAATTGATTGGCCCAGTAGCATTTACGAATGTTGCTATTTGTATATAGGATTACTCATTCCTATACATGGGAAGGTTGTTGGAAGGATTTGGTGTGGGCATAATTTCTTACACGGTAACTCTTTTTCCTTCGAAATGTTCGATTGGAATTATTGCGAAAGCTTCGGTCGATTGTGGTTTATTCTCAGGTGCCTGTATACATAGCTGAGATAGCACCTCAAAATATGAGAGGAAGCCTTGGATCTGTGAACCAGGTCGGCTTTGTTAATTGCTTCTATTCAGCTCTCTCTCCACACTACTTTAGTCAGTATCCGTATCCATTATGCAACTTGCTATACTCATCTTCTTTTCCCTTCATAGCTCGCTGTGACAATTGGAATAATGTTGGCATACTTATTGGGATTATTTCTCAACTGGAGAGTTCTTGCTGTTTTAGGTGAGCCACTACTACGACTCTAGTTAAACTTTTATCAGCTTAAGGAAGTTGCTAAAATGTTATTGATGCAACTATGCAAGTATATGAGGTATTTTTTTCTAACACAAGTATGTGAGTTGATGTGGTAGTAAATGCTGTTTTCTCTTTAAAATGCTCAATTGGTTAGTTGGAAAATGGAGGGGGCATGTGGTGATGCCTTCTCTGTAAACTTAAACAGCATTGTGTTTGAATGGTAGAGTCAAGCTATTGATATGGCTAGCAGTGATTACTCGTCCTGAGCTTTGGTTAACAAGAAATGCATCCACTAAAGTTGTTTTGGCTCTTAAGTATCGCTGCTTGTTGTTTGATGTAACTTGTTCTTGTTCCTGCTATGCGGTCCTAGTTCAACTGTTCATAATATATTGAATGAACAAGTTCAGGTAGTATCTGAAATGTGGAAATTCTGCAAATTATTTCAGGAGCTTTACCCTGTACCATTTTGATACCTGGTCTTTTTTTCATTCCCGAATCTCCTCGTTGGTTGGTAAAGTCTTGAACAATGATCTTCTTAATTTGGTTTCACTTGATTCTTTGTAACACGGATATGTGTTCTCTCTTTCCTAACGAGATCTAGGCTAATATGGGACTGACAGAAGACTTTGAGACCTCTTTGCAAGTTTTACGGGGATTTGACACAGATATTTCTGTCGAAGTGAACGAGATAAAGGTACTGAAAAAACTGCTACCACTTTGTTTATTTCAATTCAACCAGTAGCCAATTTTGAGCGTTTATCTCCTTCTCAAACCATAGATGTTGTTTTTGTGGACTGTGTTCTACATGATAACACCTGTTTCATATAAAGATACTTTGTACAGAGATCTGTGGCATCATCAAGCAAGAGAGCAGCTACCATTCGATTTGTTGATCTGAAGCGGAAACGTTATTGGTATCCTTTGATGGTATAATGGTTTTCTGGTTTACTTTGTGCATTGCGGAATATTAGCATCTATCTCACTGCAAATGTAGGGACATGAATACTTATATTCTTCGATGATAAATTGTGTTGTAGGTAGGAATTGGATTACTTGTTCTCCAGCAACTCAGTGGTATCAATGCTATTCTTTTCTACTCCAGTAATATCTTTAAGTCTGCTGGTTAGTTCAAACACTCTTTTCTCCTTTAGTTATCATTTGAGCATTCTGTGAGGCTTTGACTGGTGATAGTTGGATTTCCTCCTTTATTGACATTTGTAATTTGGATTGCCCATGCCAGTCGGACAACAAGAAGGAGTCTAAGGATGGCAACGGGTAGGGTATGGATCGGGGGACCCTATTCCATATCCAATCCTCGATTGGAGGGTCTTTCACCATCCCCGCCCCCATCCCCATTGGGGATATTAGATAAAGAACCAAACCCACCTCCCGATAGGGATCGGGTTTCCCCGAATATACCCATATCCAAACAAAAAAATAAACAATTCAAGATTGAAAATAAATTTATATTTATATTTAGAAATATAATCTCAATTGATCTTCTTTGAATATTAAGTAGTCTATTATGATGGATAGTAATCGATAAAATTTGTTAATTAAAGAGATAATTGTTTACATATACTACAACTATACTCAAG
Source organism: Gaultheria prostrata (assembly GCA_036023075.1). Taxonomy (NCBI): domain Eukaryota; kingdom Viridiplantae; phylum Streptophyta; class Magnoliopsida; order Ericales; family Ericaceae; genus Gaultheria; species Gaultheria prostrata. Next base: position 10,590 of record JAXBDA010003874.1, on the reverse strand, counting down.
ATTTATGCATATGTTCTTATTTATATGTACATATATAATATAGTATATGTAGTATGTATAATTGGGTACGGGGAGGGTAAGGGGCGGGTACGGGTATTCGGGGTTGGGGATTACAAAATCATGCCCGCTCCATACCCGAGCGGGTTTTCTACATATCATACCATACCCGCTCCTATTGGGGAAAAATGATGGGTTACTCCTGCCTCCATATAAGCGGGGCGGGGCGGGTATCCACTGGATATGGGGAAATTGTCATCCCTAAGAAGGACAGAGGTATACTGCATTTTTGTGCATACATTGGTTACTCGCTTGTATCCCCTCCTGTGCATTTGACATGTTGTTTACTTGTCAAAAAGATAGTTAGATGTAACTAATGTCATGGTATCAGAGGTGCTTTTGACGTTGTTCATCAAATTTGAATTGCCATAGAAGGGGTGAATAGGACATTTAGAATTTTCCCTTAATCATTCCTAAATTCCCTTTAAATCCAATGATGAGCCCACGATTTGAAAAATTGGCATTACGAACATGTTCGGCTGTTAGGTAATAGTATCAGTGGGTGCCAACTGCCAAGTCTGAAACGACCGATACAGCAAAAGTAACGTCGCAAGCTTATTGGCGTTCCATAACGGCATTGATGGAAGGAATACCAAAGCACAGATTGTACTGACATTTTTCATGATTTATAAAACCGACAAGGCATAATTAGGGTTTTATACCATCGATATCTCTCTGGTTTGAAACATGAACAGATTGAATTGCACCTTACAATCTTCTACCATTACTGCTTCTACTAGAGGCCGGGCACATCCGATGTGCAAGTGAGATTATGAAACCACATTCGCTCATGAAACGATGTTAAAAAGTTTAAAACAGAAACAGTAAACTGAAACACCTTGATTAGGCTACAACCTTGACATTCTTCTTGTTATTTAGAGAGAAGAGAGAGAGAGAGAGAGAAGTGCATAGGGTGTTAACAAACCCTAACACAAGCTACTCTTATTTATATTAGTGTGTACCACATTACATGACTAAGATAGGCGATGTGGGACAAACATGAATAACACATATAAAACTATTCTAACACTCCCCCTCAAGCTGGAGAATAAATATCAAAAAGTCCCTGCTTGTTACACAACAACTCTAACCGTGGCTTGAACAGTGATTTGGTAAACATGTCAGCCAATTGGGTACCAGTAGACACATATGGAGTAGCTATCACACCACCAGTCAACTTCTCACGCACGAGATGACAATCAACCTCAATGTGCTTAGTCCTCTCATGAAAAACCGGATTGGAAGCAATGTGAATAGCCGCTTGATTATCACAATACAACGGCATGGGCAACTGAACACTGAACCCTATCTCTTCGAGAAACGATCGTAACCATACAACCTCACATGTTGTGTGTGTCATTGCTCTATACTCGGCTTCTGCACTAGACCGGACATCAACCGTCTGCTTCTTACTCTTCCAATTGACAAGGTTTCCACCAAGAAACACACAATATCCGGTAGTGGACGTCCTATCAGATGGTCCTCCTGCCCAATCAGAATCAGTGAACGCCTCAACACGTAGGTGTCCACTAGCTCGATACAACAAACCCCGTCCTGGATGTAACTTAAGACACTTCACAATTCAGAGGACCGAGGAGCAGACATAAACTGACTCACCAAACTAACTGCAAACGAGATATCCGGACGTGTAATTGTGAGATAGTTGAGCTTACCAACCAACCGGCGATACTGATCAGGATTGTGAAGCAGTTCCCCCTGGTCCACACACAATTTAACATTTGGATCCATAGGAGTCTCAACAGGCCTATCTCCCAACAAACCTGTATCCTCAAGAATATCCAGCACATACTTTCTCTGTGATAAGCTAATACCTTCTTTGGATTGGGGCACTTCAATACCTAAGAAGTACCGAAGTTTTCCCAAATCCTTGGTATGGAATTGTTGATGCAAGAAGGTTTTTAGCTCATCAATACCTCGTTGGTCATCACTGGTAATGATAATATCATCCACATATACAATCAACAATACTTCCCCGCGATCAGAAGTGAGGGAAAACACAGAATGGTCAGTCTGGCTTCGATGCATGCCAAATCTCAAAACTGCATCACTGAACTTGCCAAATCAGGCCCTAGGAGATTATTTGAGAACAAACTTTGCGAAGCCGACATACCTGATGACGCTCCCCCTGAGCAACAAACCCAGGTGGTTGCTTCATATAAACTTCCTCTTGAAGATCCCCATGGAGAAATGCATTTTTGACATCCAGCTGAAACAACGGCCAACCAAGATTCGCAGCTGACGAAATAAGAATGCGAACAGAACCAAGTTTGGCAACATGAGAGAACATCTTGGAATAATCAACACCATAAGTCTGGGTGTAGCCTTTGACAACAAGGCGGGCCTTGTAACGCTCAACAGTGCCATCAGGAAGATACTTGACAGTGAAAACCCAACGACAGCCAACAATAGTCTTACCAGCAGGAAGAGGAACCAAGTCCCAAGTGCCATTATGATGAAGGGCTGACATCTCATTCTCCATAGCTATCCGCCACTCAGATACAGATAAGGCCTCCTGAACAGACTTAGGAACAAAAATGGAAGAAACTGAAGTAGTAAAGGCACGAAGAGATGGGGACAAATGATCATAGGAAAGAAATTGAGGAATAGGATGGAGAGTGCATGACCGAATACCTTTACGTTTGGAAATAGGAAGATCAAGATTGTTGGGATCTCGCAACGGAGGGGAAGACGGAGCGGTGGGCGAAGGTGGTGCTGCTGGCTGAGATGGCTTTGGCTGAGTTGACTCTTGCTGAGGCGGCATTGGGGGATTCTTTGGGCAACGAGCATATACCTGCAAAGGTTTTGGAGGAGAAACAGTACTGGATGGGGTGGCTATAGGGAACACAGACTCGGATGCAAACAAATCACTGGTACGGACAGACTCCGAATAAAAAAGAAGCGACTCATTAAATGTGACATCAGCACACACAAAATGACAATGTAAGGATGGAAAGTAACATTTATACCCTTTCTAAGTACGAGAGTAACCAAGAAAAATGCAGTTAATGGATCGAGGGTCTAGTTTCCTCCGGTCACAATCCAGAACATGGACATAACACGTGCACCCAAAAACCCGAGGGGGTAATGAGTGGAGTGGACAATCGGGAAACAAGACGGTATCTCACCTCCAAGGACAGTAAAGAGTATACGGTTAATCAAATAACAAGCAGCAAGAACCGCGTCACTCCAGTAAGACTTAGGGACTTGCATTTGAAATAACAAGGCACGCATAACTTCTGATAAATGTCGAATCTTGCGTTTGGCAACTCCATTTTGTTGTGGAGTCCAAGTGCACGATGACTGATGACTAATACCATAATCATCTAAATTTGAGATAATGTACTATGGAAATATTTGCGCGCATTATCGGAACGAAACATACGAATGCAAGTATTCAACTGAGTCTTTATTTCCATATAAAATGAGCGAAAAACAGACTTTAACTCTGATCTCTCTATCATAAGATAAAGGTATGCAACACGAGAGAAATCATCAACAAAAATAACGTAGTACTGAAAACCAAAAACATTCGGCACATGAATAGGCCCCCAAATATCTGAATGAACTAACTCAAAAGGACTTGACACACGACGCTCAACTCTAGGATAAAAAGTTGCTCGATGATGTTTACTAAACTCACATACTTCACAAGACAACTCTTTAAGAGAACCACAAGAGAGCACTAGACGCTTCAAATTCTGAAAAGATGGATGTCCAAGCCGACAATGTTGCTGATAGGAGGACTCTGTGGACTGAAGAGCAACCGACTGAGTAGGATTATTGGTCAGGTAATATAGGCCACCACGTTCAACACCGCCACCAATTTTCCTCCCCGTCTTGAGATCCTGAAATACACAATCATGAGAAGAAAAGGTGACGAAACAGTTTAAGGATTTTGTAAGTTGACTAATAGACATGAGATTAAAAGGTAAACGAGGGACATGTAATACGGAGTTCAAAGTGAGAGATGAAGAGACATGGAAAGAACCCGACCCAGTAACCTCAGAAGTAGAACCATTTGCTAAGGTAACATGAGATTTTTGACCAATAGATTGACAATTAGACAAGATAGTAGAAGTACCAGCCATATGATTAGTAGCACTAGAATCTATAACCCAAGGGGAAGAAGAAGAGGCAACACGGGCAACAGAGGAACCTGTCTGAGCGAATGTAGCCGTGGAAGGAGAAGCTGCAGCAGCGGAAGGCTGAGTTGACATAAGAAGCTGGTACTCCTCTGCTGAGATAGTCACCCTACTGTCGGCAGAAGACTGAGTAAACTGTCTAGCATCCTTAGAATGAGCAACCTGATGAGCCTGAGGATAACCATGAAGCTTATAACAATAGTCCACTGTATGACTTGTACCCCCACAATGGGTACACACTCGAGTACCATGACCACGACCAGAACCTCCTCGACCCGAACCACCTCCCCTTGACGTGCGACCATAACAACTGCCACCATGACTAGAACTATGACCACTGAACCTAGAATCACCGTGACCACCATAATTATTACCTAAATCATAGCCACCAGAACTTCGTCAACCAGAACTACGACCACGACTGCTAAACCCAAAATCACGGCTGCGACCACAGCCACTACTCGACCCAAAACCACCGGAAACAACTAAAGCAGAACGATCAGATGGTGGCTGAGAACCAACATTTGATACCGAAGCCTGGCGAAGATGACTAAACACCTCATCAAGAGAGGGAAACTCCCGCTCTCCCAGTATCTGAGACCGAACTGGATCATAGAATGACGGCAAACCATATAGAAACCGAGCGACCTCCAAACGCTGACGCTGACGCTCCATAACTTGAGGATCACTCGAGATAGGCTCATAAACACAGAGTTCCTCACAAGTGCCACGAAACTTTGAATAGTAATCCTTCAAAGATCCAGTACCCATCGACAAAGAAAAGAACTGATGATGGAGATCATATGTATGACGGAGATTATTAACACCAGAATACATCCTGGCAACCCGAATCCATACTTGTTTGGCAGTATCGAGGCAAAACAGAGGGCCACTAATATGAGGTTCCATAATATTCCACAACTCAACACGAATATGACAATCCTCAGCTTCCCAATCACTATACTCCTTAGCCTTTTTGTTGGGAGGATCATCTATCAAGTAACAAAACTTTCGCTCACCCATATAATAAACTTTGATAATGCGAGACCGGATAGCATAATTGTTGCCATTCAAAATGATGGAGGTAATGAAATCCTTTTCACGACGCCGAGAAGAGCAAGTACTACCAATAACAATAGAACTCGAACTAGAACCAGAACTGGCAGACTTTTCTTCAGACATTGTACCAAATAATGGAAAGGCAAATATCCACCAATAGAGTAAAGATAACCAACCACTTGCCTCAACTAAACAACTACACGCGAAGAAACAAAGTGAACAATCCTTAGCCATCACTGCTCAAAAAACAAACACCACCAATAATCCAATATACCAGTACTATAATCCAAATATCAGAAGCAACCATCAACTAAGCAATAACCAATAAACAACTGAGTAGCAACAGAACCCACTGATCAAAAAATCGACTAAACCTGCCATCTGTACGATAAACATAGAATCCACTGGGCATCGACAGAACTCTAAGCAACAAATTTCAAAGTCAGTTACCTCATCAAAGTACATTGAGATTCGATTGAAGTCTATGAGAACAGGACTGAAGCATATCCGAACTTCAATCCAGTAATTGCCCAGTTGATTTGGGGTTCCGATCAAAGTTCAGAAATTTCGAAGAGCTATTGAGAGCTTCTTACATCAGTCAATGGATTTCGAGCACTGGGTCAGACTGTCGAACACTGGGTTTTGGTTACAATGCTCGTTTTAGGGTTTCAGTTTACAGTGCTCATTTTAGGGTTTCGAACACCAAGGATGCGATTTCGACCAACGATTAAGGGTTTTGAAGGTCGATTAGGGGTTTTCAAACGTCGATTGAGAGTTTCTGAACGTCGATTGAGGGTTTTGAATGTCGACTGATAGTTTCTAGGGTTGATTTATGGTTCTGAAAAGCCTAACAATCGATCTATGGTTCTCGATTTAGGGTTTGGAGTGGTTAATGACGAAGGCTAGGTGGATTTAGGGTTAACGATGAAGATGATGAAGGGTTTTGAGATGACGTCAGCAAGGGTATAAGGTATAGTGGTAGATGACGACAGCTGTTGTTAGGATTGGCTATGATGATCGGCAGAATTAGGTTAGATTAGGGTTTGGGTTAGGGTTTGGCAGAATTAGGTTAGGGTTTGGTTTAGCTCTGATACCATGTTGTTTAGAGAGAGGAGAAAAGTGTATAGGGTGTTAAGGAACCCTAACACGTAATATTCTTATTTATATTATGTGGGTGCTTAGTACAAGACTAAATTTGTCAATGTGGGACTAACACAAATATAAGCTATTCTAACACCATTCATATCTCATTTCTTGCCATGTTGAAATGTGATTGCTAAAAAGGCTCCATGTTACCCTTTATAATGTACTGCCTAGTGGCTTCAGTTTAGAATTTGATTTTCGTTATTTAACGAAGTAGCTTCTTCTGAAAGACTAGAGCTTGATGGCTCTTTCGTTGTATCAAAATTTTAACAGGAGTTTCATCGAGCAATGTTGCAACTGTTGGACTTGGAGCAATTCAGGTAAATTACAAACTATTGCAACTCTGTGTTCATTCAGGTGGGCTGTGATTAGTAACCTGTCTGCCATTGATGTAGGTTATTGCAACTGGGGTTACTACATGGCTGATTGACAAAGCTGGTCGCAGGCTACTTCTTATAGTGGGTTAAGCTAGCTTTTAAATTTCAGTGAAGATTTAATTCTCTATATTGCAAGAAAAAGAACACCAATTTACCAAAGTAACGACTATAAATCCTTGATGCAGGTATCCTCATCCATAATGACTGCTAGTCTCCTCCTTGTGTCTGTTGCATTTTTCTTAGAGGCCAGTATTGCTTCAGTTGCTCTTCAGTTTTCCATTTCCAAATAGCGCTTGTTTAATACAAATATTGACAGATGCAAGAGTTGATTGTCCACTTTTAGACTATTCACTCATGTTTTCCTTGTCTTCCTTTTGTTTTCACTGAGCAGGAGTGGGTGTCAAAGAACTCTCATCTTCATAGTACCTTGGGAATGCTGTCACTTGTTGGACTTGTGGTATGTTTCTACTTGACTTTCTATTAATTCATCTTCAGAGTATTTTACTTTCAGTTTTTAGGTCTATGCTCTTTATTTTCTCGTGGCTGGATCCTAAGCTTTTAAGGACTGTTTCTCTCCAGACTTTCGCGATTGCCTTTTCTTTGGGTCTTGGAGCCATTCCTTGGATTATTATGTCTGAGGTATTCTTAATTTACTTTTGGGTTTAACTGATAAATGAAGTGTATTTGTAACGAAACATAGCTTTTTTTAATTCTCGGGCATGAGAAATGCCGTTTCATGTTGTCAGTTGTTAGACTAGAAAATCATATGTTTATTGGTACCCAGTCCAACCACCAGCTATTTCATCTTAGGTGGTTTGGGGATTGTTTTCTATTTACAAATGTTAAGGAAATACAATCCCACATTGGTTGGGTATAGAATGGGTTATCTCTTAACATAATGTTGGGACCTCTCACCTAATAACTTAAGCTTTTGGGTTGGATATAGAGTTTCCACATGTATTAGAGCGGGAGCCATTCCACCCACATCTTTAAAAATTTACAATCCACACCCCACAATGACAGACCCAACAAAAAGGCTCTATATGATGTAACCAAAAAGAGGCTACACGTGACATAATAAAAAACGTAGCCCGTGAGGGGGATGTTAAGGAAAGACAACCCACATTGCTTGGGTATGAAATGTATGATCACTTAATATAATGTTAGGACCTCTCCACCTAATAGCTTAAGCTTTGGGGTTGGATATAAAGTTTCCACAATAGATGTAAAAGCTTTACCAACTTATGTCATGGAAACTATACACTATTTTTCTCATAGCAGACTGGACACTCAACCAGAACTCCAATTTTGTGTTCATAATTCATAAACCATGTCCAGAAGCTTCAGTTCAGCAACCCTTTTTGGATTGTTGAACGCTTTGAACAACTTGTCCAAAATACCGACTCCTAACTTGTGCTCTTTAATTTCAAAAATGGAAACACAAAAAATACTCTACTGTGTTCTTTTTCTTCGTCTTGAAATACAAATGTGGGCAGACTGCAGATTAACCTGTTAGTTTTACCAAACGCAACGTTAACATATGAGAGTGGTCTTCATAGAAATCGAAAACTGCCAAATAATAGAGAGACTTGCTCTTTCTCAAGTTCTCAGACAAAATGAATTTTTCATTTCAGATTCTTCCTGTAAATATAAAAGGCCTTGCTGGAAGCATAGCAACATTGTTGAATTGGACGACCTCGTGGGTGGTTACAATGACTGCGAACTTACTTTTGGCGTGGAGTAGTGGAGGTTCTCTCTCTCTCTCTCTCTCTCTCTCTCTCTCTCTGTGGTCTAACTTGTACTAACTCTGTAGTACCTCTTCCAACAGGGACTTTTGCCATTTATGCAGTTGTGTCGGCTCTTACCGTGGTGTTTGTGACACTATGGGTCCCAGAAACCAAAGGAAGAACCCTAGAGGAAATTCAATGGTCCTTCAGATAGATGTGACGATGTTTGTTCAAGCTCATATTCCCTTTGATCTGGCTTCACGTAAATATCACGTGTGTAGTTTGATTGCATAGTTTTCTACCTTTGTTGTGACATAAAAGAAAGCAAAAATAGGGTCCATTTAGATTCATTTCAAGCTTCTCCCTCCATTCAAAACGCTAGTCATTAACAAAATAAACCCTGCATTTCGGTTGGATGTATCTGCCAATGTTTGCCCCTCACGCTCTTGCACTTGGCCCCTCACGTTCTATATGGAGTTTACAATTGTAACTTCTCTTCTTTTAAGGACTTTTGATACCAGTTCCAGTGACCATTCTGGATTATGTTACTTTTGTTTTTCTACTTTCTTGCAACCCATGTGTGCACATTCGAGCGCACACGGTAAAAAGATTATATCAGTTGAATGATTGATGAATATCATTGCTTGCTGAGATTTTGTCTGGATCGTACTTATATAGGAATGGAATTTTTGCAGTGAAGAGTTAAAATTCCTTCGGTTTTCTTTTCATTTTCTTTCGCTGTAAATTGATTTATCAGTCCAGTGTTTGAACAGAGTATCAGTATTGCATATCAATAGGTTTGGTTGGTTGTATGAGATCTATGCTGCTTGGGCTTACACTTTGCTCATCCCTATCCCTACTGTACATAAAGTGCGAGTGGCTGTTCTTGTTTTCATTTTTTGGTATGACAATTTTACCCAAATGCCCCCGCTGGATTATGGAATTTACTTCCCTTCAGTTTCTGCAACACGGTACTCTCTCTCTCTCCCTCTCTCTCTCTCCGCAATTGGAATGACCGAGGAGAATGTTTGAAGCGTCACCGACGACGGCAGAACTATGAAACCCCAGTGATAGGCTTCCAAGCAAGCAAGAGTCCCATGACGATGGCAGCAATAGCTATGTGTGCTTCAAGCTATGGCGGCGTAGTTTATGGTGGCATTGGCGTGATTTGATTTCGGCCGAATATCAGCTAGGATGGTGGACTAAACAATCGGTATACCATTGTTTATTCATATACTGCTTCGCTCTTTTTTCCTCTTTTATAGGATTTCGTTTTTTGGATCTTCTCTGTGTTCATGGTTCTCAGGGTTATTTTCTGGCATGAAAAGCAGGCTTCTCCTTCTTTTACTACTCCAGAATTCCCGAAGGGTTTCCACTTTGATTTTCCTTCCACAAATAAATTCACCAGGTAATCTCTTTCTTTCACTCTCCATAGCTCTGCACTCCAATTTGGTTAGTAAGGTTGTGAACAAGCATAAATTAAGGCTTTTGTGAAATTCATATGTTTGGTTTTTGTCAGATTCCAGAGAGAGAGAGAGTGTCAAACGTATTTTCCTCTCATATCAATAATTAGGGCTTTACACAGAGATATACATGGACAAAGATACACATGACTAAACTATCCCTAGCTAACAATAAGCATAACAATTAAACCCCTAACTTAACACTCCCCCTCAAGTTGGTGCAAAGATGTCGATCAAGCCCAACTTGAACACAATGGGATGAAAACTTTTACTACTAAATACATCAGCTAATTGGTCTTCAGATCTCACAAAAGGCATGCATATCAAATCGTTGCACAACTTCTCCTTTATGAAATGCCTATCAATTTCTATGTGCTTTGTTCGATCATGTTGGACAGGATTATGAGCAATGTTTATGGCAGCCTTATTATCATAGTAGAGCTTCAGAGGACCACAATCAGAGAATCCCAAATTGCGCAAAAAGGTTTGGAGCCATAAAAGCTCACAAACACCATGAGCCATAGCTCTGTATTCAGCCTATGCACTGGATCTAGCTACCACCGACTGCTTCTTGCTCCTCCAAGTAATCAAATTTCCTCCA
>JAXBDA010003873.1:0-31972 GCA_036023075.1 Gaultheria prostrata | reverse complement strand
GATTCACTTTTGGATATTGAAGTCCAAGAAGTGCATCTTCCCAATCTTAATGGATGTAGTCCAAGAATGTTGAAAACCAAATATACCGTAGTGAAAACCCACCATTAGATATACTCTAACATCACATGAGTGGTCTCTTGAGAGAACAATTTTATTTCAACTCTATTGAAAACTTTATTTTTGTACTTTTTAGTTGTTTTTGGTTTGTCAAGAGCACGTACTAGATATTGTATTTTGCATTTGGTACTATTTAAATATTTAATAATTGTTTTAGATATATGTTTTTTGATCGGCAATTGTTTTAGATATTAAAACTTGAATTTTTTAAATTTTGTTGTTTATGTTGCGGCCCCAAGGGATATGAAACCCTGGCTCCGTCTCTGGGCCAGCTTGGCCCACCTATAGGGATTGTGTCGTGCCATGCCGTACCTGTAATTGTAACTGTCTGATCCTTTTTTTGACACCTCTAAAATTTAGGTCTTGTAGGAGTTTGTTGATATTTTATTTTTCCTTCGAAAAATCATTATGGAGAGATTTTTTTTTAAATATTTACCACACGAATCATCAACTTTTTTGGTAGTGAGGAGCCTTCCAATGCAAGGTGGTTTATGAAGAGAGATTTTTATTGCATTACAAATGAGCTGTTATGCATCGATTTTAAAATACTTAGGAAACTAGTGAGTAGTGATTCAAATGAAGTTATATAGGATGAATAGATATCTCTTTATTAGAGGTGACAGTGGGTGGGTTGGATTGGGTGTGGGCGGGTTGATATATGGGTTATGAGTTAACATTTTGTGCGGTTCAATAATGATTGATATTTGTTTTCCTGTCGTTGAACATTGTATAACTCAAGTTGGACAAGGGGTAGGCATCGTGTGGTGTCATCTCGTGTTCGTGTCAGAATTCTCTCAACTTTCACCCGACTTGTTTAGTTTTTCGTGTTATCGTGTCGTGTTTGTATCAGAAATAGCCTATCCTAACCCGCTAATTTTGTGTCGGTTATCGTATCTTTCCATAAATTCTCGTGTCTTGTCATGTTCATGTCGTGTAATATCGTGTTCGTGTCATAATTCTCTCAACCCTAACCTGACCTATTTAACTTTTCATGTTATCGTGTCGTGTCATATTTGTGTTTCATGTCAGAAATAGTTAATCCTAATCCGCTAACTTCGTATCGGGTTCAGGTTCGGGTTCAGGTTCTCGTGTTGTGTCGGAAATTCCCACCCCACTTGGAAACCAGGAATCGGGTATCTGGATGAGTTTGCGTGCTTTTATAATCGGGTATCAGGATCAGTTTTTGCCGTGCCTCGCTACCCGAAATTTGTTTCTGCTGCCTTACTTTTACAATTACCCTACAAGTTGCAGCACACAGGTGTTTTATTAAGCAAAGGAGAAATGCCAGATATTGATGGCTGAGTTCATTTTGTGAAAGTAAACATCGGTGCACTGCAACTTCTACTCAATGTAGGAGCAATAAAATGCTTTTCAAACAACGAGGCATCCATTGCCAAATAAATAACAAAATCAAATTATAATTAGGAGATTAAATTAAAGTTTTTATAGACTAAACAAAATGATTACTTTGGATTACTATTCATTTTGACTTTGCCTCCTCCAAGTCAGAAATTTTAATCCCGCCCCTAGATACATGCATAAGTCTCCTCAATTGAATATGTTTTGCTTACTTTGTGTTGCGAACTACAACCAGTTCTTTAGTTCACTTGGATTTTAGCCGCTCATATTCCACATAGAAAAACGAAACTTGCAGGCAAATAATAGTACGCACAATCCTTTAGATGACGTAATTGTCAATCAATTGAACCTCTAAAGGGGTCGACGATGATATCACATGCACGCATCTGTGTTTGTTCTTACATAAATTCTTAACATGCAGCGGCAAGTGCAGGTGAAAGGACTTGATTTGAATGGCTGACATAGAAAATGAGACATGTAGAGGAGTTGATGAAGGAAGCAGCAGTACTACTTCCGCACCTGCTGCAACTACCACAAACAGCATGTTGGAAATCATTATTGATGCTCCCACAGAACCTAAGCCCCGTCCAAAACGCCGTATGGAAAAAGTCCCATTGACAATGCGAAGAGTTGAAAAGACTAAGGGATATTTTGATCCTTGGGTGGTTTCAATAGGTCCGTACCACCATGGGAAGGAGGAGCTCCAGATGGCTGAGAGGGTCAAACCTATTGTAGCGGAATTGTTTATTTCGGGGAGCGGCAGGGACATGAATGAATTTCGTAAGAGTGTTATGGATATAGTTGACAATGCTAGAAGCTCCTACCTTGAAGGATCGACGGAAAAATATTCCGACGAGGAATTTGCTGAAATGATGCTCCTTGACGGTTTATTTGTTTCAGCTTATATTGAGTGGGTCACTCCAGGTTACGGGAATGAAAGAATTTCCAACGAATTAATTACACACTTGGGTCACCACGCTGTCTCCCTAATGGTAAGTGATATATTGGTTTTGCTTGAGAATCAACTCCCATTTCAAGTTGTCGAGCTGCTGATGAGCTTAAAGTACTCCAAACACAACAAATTGACCGAAATGCTGGACAGGTTCTCGGATGGTATATTGTCTCGGGAGTCAACGCGACAAGATAAAAGAATTGATGATACGAAGCAACCCATTCATTTCCTTGAATACCTTTGGTTGTGGCAGAACAAATTAAGCCAATCAATTCATTCTCGCTTAACATCAGCCCGTCATATCTCGGATTATTTTTACTCCTTCAAATCTGTTGCTGAGCTCAAAGCCAAGGGAATCTATGCTAGGAGGGGTAGTGATTTTGGTCAACGGGATTTTAAGTTCAAATCTTTCTTCTTCTTCGCAGTGCTCGAAATTCCACCAATTGTTGTGAATCCTCTGTATATTATAAATATTTCAAACCAAATTGCATACGAGTGGACGCCAAACAATCCTACCAACCTTCCCTCGATGGCTTATATGAATTTTATGAAATTCCTTATTAATACGGCAGAAGATGTGAAAGAGCTGCGAGCAAAGGATGTATTATTCACCCCCTGCACGAGCGATGAAGAAGTGGTCCAAATGTTCAACAGCATCCCCACAATGTTTTCGGAGGACTTCACCATATATGATGAGGTGAAGCAGAGAATCCGGGGGCACTATAATAACAAGGCGAAGACATGGTTTGCCGAATTGATTCACAATTATTTCAGGAGTCCATGGACATTCATCGCTTTCGTTGCTGCGGCTGCTCTTATTATCTTGAGTTTTCTTCAGACCTTCTTCACAATTTTCCCTCGCAAATGATTGGTTTCAACTTCACTTGTTGCTTGTCCTCATTTTCTGCTTCCTCTTCCTTCCATGAATCATGATGGTGTCGTGTGAACCATATGCAAACCTATTGCTTTGGAGTTAATGTGTGTATGTTTTCTTAATCATCCAACATTTCTGTAAGATATTGCTTATGTTCTGTAAGATATTGCTTAGGAGTTAATGTGTGTATGTTTTCTTAATCATCCAACATTTCTGTGAGATAGTAGTTATCACTTTGTATGCAGATTGTTATTTTGCCTCAAAAGAAATGTTTATTGTAACCATAATATTTCGATGTCGATCTCAATGTAGAACAACCAATTACCTGTGCGAACGGCACTCTCCAAATGTGTACATGCACGGTTCTTTGGATTGTTATAAGCACTTCTCTTAAATTAGACTTAGTACCATGACCATGGACTTCACCAATGTAAAAAATTAAAGATAAAGGAAAAATAAAAAACTTATTTCTAAATCTTCATCCAATTTTTTTTTTTGCTAAAACTATCTATTGAAATTAATCTAACTATCTCTTGATATTAATTGGTAAAGAAGGGGCAAAAACACGCCACTGGATGAGCGAAGTAGCAAAGAAATGCTATTGGATGAAACCAATCTACATCGTTTCCAAAAAAATAAAAGTGTTTTGAGGCCGTGAATATAGGCACTCCTCAAATATATACGGCAAACTAAATCAACCATTCTCACATAAGCTTAGAAAACATATGCCGACCAAAAAAAGAAAGCATTCTTAGGCAACATTTGATCCATACAAATTCAACTCTATATATTCCTACCAAAAATTTCAAGCTTAAAATAATGGGAACACAAATTCAACTCCAATCCTACTAAATGAGTACAGAAGAATCCTAGCAACGTTTATGGTTGCCAAATCCCATTAAATAAACTGAATATTGAATTCCTTTAAAGAAAAAAAAAAAAAAAAAAACCTACTGAATAATATGTGCAGATGAACACATTAGTCAGGAAACAACATACTTAACAATACCATTTGAAGTTACACCGTTCACCTCCACAGCACACATGATAGTAGATAAGATAACTTGAAGTTCATCCTCACGTACACGCATGTTGAGTATAAAAAGCATCAGGACATTGCTTGTAACCGGAAAAAAGAGAAAATTGATCCATCTAAAAGAGCTCGACTATATTTTTGAGATTTTTACCTCTAGGTCTAGAAAGGAGACATCTAATTACCATTACGGTAAGTCACTTTTTTTAATTACCATTAAGGTAAGTCATTCTTTTATGGGGTTTAGGTTTAGGGTGCATTTCCCTATTATATATAGGTTTTAGTGATGATCTTCCAAGTTTATTGGAGTCTCTTGTTTTCGATGAGATTAGTCTCCTAAATTAGTTGGTCTATTGAACTGGATAGTGAGTAATCAAGATTAAATTATGCAACCCTTTGTTGTAGATGTGTTAATTTTCAAGCTAAATTTAACTTCGTTTTTTGTTTTTGTAATTGGCTTATTTTGCCCAGAATGAATTTTATTTTTATTTTTATTTTCACCAATATTTTTAAATTTCCATTTCGTTTCAATTTGCATGTTGTTACATAATTATTGTTGTAGTTACGAACAAAATAGGAATTAGAAATTTTTCTGTCATCTCAGGGGACCAATGGAAGCAGATTTTTTTTTTCCAAAACCCAACCAAACATATTTACAAGGGTTTTTCTATTGTCAGCCATTGGACTGACAATAAACTCACATAAAAGCAAAAAAAAAAACACACATCCTCATATGATTTTCACATATTTTAAGGCACTTTTACACTTTTCTATACTCTTTTCACATATTTCAATACACTTATTAAATTTAATGTCAGACTAATTGGCCGACCGTAGAATTTTCCCCTATTTAGAATAGGTAGAAACTTATCTACACGCTGGAGTACTTTTTCCTGTGCAATCCCTGCACAGCACCATGTTGTGCATAATCAAGTGGTCCGTTGCTCGGATGAACAAACAAAATTTCATCTCGGTTCCTTTGCCTTCGTATCCTTCATTGTCATGTGATGCGAGATGAAATATGGACCGTCTATTCGAGCATTGAACGGCCCGAATATGACAACACGGTGTTCTGCGGGGTTGCACTGTAAGTACTATAGAGCTGTCTATCAATCATCAATAATGCTACATACACACCCTTATGCACTGTAAGTACTATAGAGATGAAATATGGACCATCTATTCGTCCTAGACGCGTGCCACGTGGCTCTGGGCCGAGCCACAAGATAGACGCACAAAAAAAAAAAAATCTCTCTCTCTCTCTTCCCCTCATCTCTGCCCCCAAGGCCCCAACCGCCCAACCTGATTTTGGGGAAACAACAGCGAAGAGGCGGCAGTAGCCAATTAAATAGTAACAACAATTCCCCAATCGGTGGTGGTGGTGGCGCAGACAAAAGCAAAGCAAAGAAAGAAAGAAAGAAAATCAACTTTGAGAGCAAGCGGTTTTGTCCAACGGAAGAGAGGGAGCCGAAATTGAGCCTAGCAAAGCAATCCCTTGCTTCTAATTGATATCAGGTAACAAAAAAATTTCCTACTCTCCAACCTGAAAAGTCTTGAACCTTTTGAGGCAAAATTGATTATTTTTTAGATTGTAAATTGTTGATTGGGGAACCAGGATGGCATATGCAGAGTTGTTATGTTTTGTTCTTTGGATTATTTGCTAGCTGCATTTTTTTGCTTTGAATTGTTTAACTAACCTGGTGCTCTTTTGTCAATTAGAGATTAGGATTAAAAGTGTTAAATGGGCTGGGTCAGACCGTTTAAGTCTGTGCCGTATTAGTCGTGTTGTGCCTTGTTGGCCTATTTGAGAATCTATATGCAAGGCCCGGCCAAGCCCATGTGCACGCCACACTCCGTGCCATGTCATGTCAATTCCCCATTTGCTAAAATCAACTGTTGATTTTATCTATTCTATAGTTTGAGTACATTCATACTCAACTGTCAATGATTAGCAAGCACAACAAATTACCAAATACATATAATACTTGTCTATCAATAACCTCGAGAAATTGAAGTTGTAAATCGTTCTTCATTTTTTTCTCTGTTTATATCTAAGCACGAAAAATATTCAGTAATGTCATTCACTTTTGGATATTGAAGTCCAAGAAGTGCATCTTCCCAATCTTTTAGGCCATGCATTGGTGTGCCATGCCTATGCCTGTGCTCGTATCATGCCGTCTCCGTGCCCCAAAACAAGGGCTCAGCCAAGGACGGAGGTATTGGTTTGCTATTGGGGGCCAAGGCCACACCCAAATAGAAAACTTACACTGAGGTTTTTTTATTTTTATTTTTTAATACCATTAAAACATCTTAGGATGTCCCTACTTTATTATAGAACTCCACGGGCCAACAAATTTTGTCTCTTAGGTTAAGTTTTCAATAAAGTATTTTCAGTATTTTTGGTATTCTTAAACTACAAGTTGTCAAATTAGTTAATGGATGTAGTCCAAGAATGTTGAAAATCAAATACACTGTAGTGAAAACTCACCATTATATATACTCTAACATCACATGAGTGGTCTCTTGAAAGAACAATTTTATTTCAACTCCATTGAAATACTTTTATTTTTGTACTTTTTAGTTGTTTTTGGTTTGTTAAGAGCACGTATGTATTTTGCATTGGGTACTATTTAAATATTTAATAATTGTGTTAGATATATTTTTTTGATCGGCAATTGTTTTAGATATTAAAACTTGAATTTTTAAACTCTTTTTAAATTTTGTTGTTTATGTTGTGGCCCTTTGGGATATGAAATCATGGCTCCGTCTCTGGGCCAGCTTGGCCCACCTATAGGGATTGTGTCGTGTTGTGCCTGTAACTGTAACTGCCTGATCTTTTTGACACCTCTAAAATTTAGGTATTGTAAGAGTTTGTTGATATTTTATTTTTCCTTCGAAAAATCATTATGGAGAGATTTTTTTTAAATATTTACCACAAGAATCATCAACTTTTTTGGTAGTG
Source organism: Gaultheria prostrata (assembly GCA_036023075.1). Taxonomy (NCBI): domain Eukaryota; kingdom Viridiplantae; phylum Streptophyta; class Magnoliopsida; order Ericales; family Ericaceae; genus Gaultheria; species Gaultheria prostrata. Next base: position 24,675 of record JAXBDA010003873.1, on the reverse strand, counting down.
AGGAGCCTTCCAATGCAAGGTGGTTTATAAAGAGAGGGAGATTTTTATTGCATTACTTTTTTTTGAACAGGAAAAGATTTTATTAATCAATGTAAATGATACAAGGATTAAAGGGAAGCGAGTGATAGACGGCATCACAACGAAAGACTAACATCCCAACTAGGTTAGCACCCTAGCCTTTCGACAATCATATGCCACACACGACCCCAAGAGTTGATAAGTAATCAACAAGCAAAACAACAAACAGAGTGCCACGAACAATGCACCCAAGTTCAAAAGATTACATAGAAATGCCCAAACCAACCCCTGAACGAAGCATTAAAATCATTTAGTTGTGTACCAATGTTGACTGCAGCTAGAAAACATATGGAGCAGATGAGTGACCATTGATCAAAAAGATGAGTGCCCATGATATCAGTGAAGTTACTCCACAACTCCACTTTGAAGGAGAAATAGCACGGCCCCATCAACATGGTTCCATTACCCACTCAAGCACTGAAGTAGTTAATCCTTGAAGCTCTCAGACAGTCTTGCACAACACCATGGAATGAAAGAATCATCATGACAGGTCTACTCTTGAACAAACACTCCACCAAGATCTGGGAGACAATCCACCTTGAAATAAAAAGTCACGGCTCCAGAGAGATAAGCTCCAATTACACAGACTCAATGATGCTCTTCATATATAAAAGGAAATCATTCACAAAATAGTCCTTCCAATCCGTATGATTTCTTACCCAAAAAATAATTCTGAGCTTTGTCAGTTCTTTAATCTCCACCCAGTTTGGATTTGCTCTATCAAAAACATAAGAATTCCTGAGATTCCATATGGTCCACAGAACAGCAAGGGGAGTGCACTTCCATATAATTTTCAATTTGGGCTTCAATGTCCTATCTTCCCACCAAAATAAGAAATTGACCATAGATGAGGGGGCAACACATTGGATACCCCACCAAAGTAAAATATCAGACCACACATCCCAAACTTTACTGCAGTGCAATAACAAATGGTCCAAAGTTTCTTGACTCACACCACAAAATTTACATAAGGCATCAGCAGGATCATGAATTATACCTTTCTTAAACAAAAAGTCTGCAGTTTTGACTCTCCCAAGGCATACCAACCAACCAAAGCATTGAACTCTGAATGGTGCAACATTTGACCACACAAATTCATAAACATGCTCCAGAGGACTGATATCATTAGGCATTCTGGCCAATTGGTACAATGATTTGACTGAGAAAATATTTGAACCTTCCCCATTCCACAATAATGTATCAGGTCTATCAAAACTTTGCACCAATCCCTGCTCATTCAGGAGTCTCTGAATCTCATTCAAGACTGGGATCTCCCAATCATACAATCTTCTTCCAAACTGAAAATCTCACAGATCCGTTTCAGCTTTCCTATCCAGTACTTCACTCAGTAACTCCTTTTTATTGCAAGAAAGGTTAAATAAAACAGGAAACAAAGAGGCTAAATTTGGTTTACTCATCCAACCCGAAAAGAATAGTGTTGCTAGAACCCACTTTTATACAAACATTTTCCAAATATGTGGCATGATTTTTATTGCATTACAAATGAGCAAATGAAGTTACATGGGATGAATAGATATCTGTTTATTAGAGGTGACAATGGGTGGGTTGGATTGGGTGTGGGCGGGTTGATATATGGGTTATGGGTTGAATATGGGATTTGAGTTAGCATTTTGTGCGGTTCAATAATGATTGATATTTGTTTTCCTGTCGTTGAACATTGTATAACTCAAGTTGGACAAGGGGTAGGCATCGTGTGGTGTCATCTCGTGTTCGTGCCAGAATTCTCTCAGCCTTCACCCCAACTGTTTAGTTTTTCATGTCATCGTGTCGTGTTTGTGTCAGAAATAATAACCCGATAATTTCGTGTTGGGTTATCGTATCTTTCCATAAATTCTCGTGTCTTGTTGTGTTCATGTCGTGTTTGTCGTGTAATCCCGTATTCGTGTCATAATTCTCTCAACCCTAACCCGACCTATTTAACTTTTCATGTTATCGTGTCGTGTCATATTTGTGTTTCGTGTCAGAAATAGTTAACCTTAATCCGCTAACTTCGTATCGGGTTCGGATTCAGGTTCTCATGTTGTGTCGGAAATTCCCACCCCACTTGGACACCAGGAAATCGGGACACCAGGAAATCGGGTATCTGAATGAGTTTGCGTGCTTTTATAATCGGGTATCAGGATCAGTTTTTGCCATGCCTCGCTACCCGAAATTTGTTTCTGCTGCCTTACTTTTACAATTACCCTACAAGTTGCAGCACACAGGTGTTTTATTAAGCAAAGGAGAAATACCAGATATTGATGGCTAAGTTCATTTTGTGAAAGTAAACATCGGTGCACTGCAACTTCTACTCAATGTAGGAGCAATAAAATGCTTTTCAAACAACGAGGCATCCATTGCCAAATAAATAACAAAATCAAATTATAATTAGGAGATTAAATTAAAGTTTTTATAGACTAAACAAAATGATTACTTTGGATTACTATTCATTTTGACTTTGCCTCCTCCAAGTCAGAAATTTTAATCCCGCCCCTAGATACATGCATAAGTCTCCTCAATTGAATATGTTTTGCTTACTTTGTGTTGCGAACTACAACCAGTTCTTTAGTTCACTTGGATTTTAGCCGCTCATATTCCACATAGAAAAACGAAACTTGCAGGCAAATAATAGTACGCACAATCCTTTAGATGACGTAATTGTCAATCAATTGAACCTCTAAAGGGGTCGACGATGATATCACATGCACGCATCTGTGTTTGTTCTTACATAAATTCTTAAGATGCAGCGGCAAGAGCAGATGAAAGGAATTGATTTGGAATGGATGACTCTGAAAATGAGACACCTAGAGGAGTTGATGAAGGAAGCAGCAGTACTACTTCCGCACCTGCTGCAACTACCACAAACAGCATGTTGGAAATCATTATTGATGCTCCCACGGAACCTAAGGCACATCCAAAACGTCGTATGGAAAAAGCCCCATTGATTGATGAAGGAAGCAGCAGTACTTCCGCACCTGCTGCAACTACCACAAACAGCATGTTGGAAGTCATGGTTGATGCTCCCACGGGGCCTAAGCCATCAAAACGTCGTATTGAAAAAGTCCCATTGACAATGCGAAGAGATGAAAAGACTAAGGGATTTTTTGATCCTAGGGTGCTTTTAATAGGTCCCTACCACCATGGGAAGGAGGAGCTCCAGATGGCTGAGAGGATCAAACCTATTGTAGCGGAATTGTTTATTTCGGGGAGCGGAAGGGACATGGATGAATTTCGTAAGAATGTTCGGGAGATAGTCAACGATGCTAGAAGCTCCTACCTTGAAGGATCAACAGATAAATATTCCAACGAGGAATTTGCTGAAATGATGCTCCTTGACGGTTTATTTGTTTCAGCTATTATTGAGTGGGTCACTCCAGGTTACAGGAATAAGAGAACTTTCCACGAATTAACGAAACACTTGGGTTACCACGCTTTATCCCTTCTGGCAAATGATATAATGTTTTCGCTTGAGAATCAACTCCCATTTCAAGTTGTCGAGTTGCTGATGAGCTTAACGTCCAAACACAACAAATTGACCGAAATGCTGGACAAGTACTTGGGTAGTATATTGTCTAGGGAGTCAACGCGACAATATAAAAGAATTGATGATACGAAGCAACCCATTCATTGCCTTGATTACTATTGGTTGTGGAAGAACAAATTAAGCCAATCAAATCCTACTCGCGGAACATCAACCCGTCATATCTCGGATTATTTTTACTCCTTCAAATCTGTTGCTGAGCCCAAAGCCAAGCGAATCTATGCAAGGAGGGGTAGTGATTTTGGTCAACGGGATTTTAAGTTCAAATCTTTCTTCTTCTTCGCAGTGCTCGAAATTCCTCCAATTATTTTGTATCCTCTGTATATTGTACAAATTTCAAACCAAATTGCATATGAGTGGACGCCAAATAATCCTACCAACCTTCCCACGATGGCTTATATAAATTTTATGAAATCCCTTATTGATACCGCAGAAGATGTCAAAGAGCTGCGAGCAAGGGGTATATTATTCACCCCCTGCACAAGTGATGAAGAAGTGGTCCAAATGTTTCAACAGCATCCCCACAATCCTAGAGGAGGACTTCAGCATATATGATGAGGTGAAACAGAGAATCCGGAGGCACTATAATAGCAAGGCGAAGACATGGTTTGCCGACTTGATTCACAATTATTTTAACAGTCCATGAACATTCATCACTTTCGTTTCTTCAGTCCTGCTTCACAATTTCCCCTCGCAAATGATTGATTTCGACTTCACTTGTGGCTTATCCTTGTTCTCTGCTTCCTCTTTCTTCCATGAATCATGCATGATGGCATGTATGGGCCATATGCTAACCTATTGTTTTGGAGTTAATGTGTGTATGTTTTCTTAATCATCCAACATTTCAGTAAGATATTGCTTTAGAGTTAATGTGTGTGTTTTCATAATCATCCAACATTTCTCATTTTTGTAAGATTGTAGTAGTAATTGCTTTGTATGCAGATTGTTGTTTTGCGTCAAAAGAAAATGTTTATTGGAACTATAGTATTTCAATATCGATATCAATCTTGAACAAGCAATTACCTGTGTGAACGGCACTCTCCAAATTAATGTGTACCTGCACAGTTCTTGGGATTGTTATAAGCACTTCCAATAAATTAGACTTAGTTGCATGACCATGGACTTTATCGTTGTTAAAAAATTATAAATATAAAGGAAAAATAAAAAACTTATTTCTTAAATCTTCAGCCTTTTTTTTTTGTTGGCTAAAACTATCTATTGAAATTAATATAAATATCTCATGATATTAATTGGTAAAGAAGAGACAAAAACATGTCATTGGGTGAGCGAAGTAGCAAAGAAATGCTATTGGATTAAACCAATCTACATCGTTTCCAAAAAATGTGTTTTGGGGCCGTGTCTAAAGCCACTTCTCAAATATATACGGCAAACTAAATCAACCATTCTAGTAAATGAGTACAACAGAATGCTAGCAACGTTTACGGTTGCCAAATCACATTAAATAAACTTGAATATTGAATCCCTTCAGGAAATAAAAAATAAAAAAATTACTGAATAATTATGGCTCCAACCCACATACCGTGAGAGACATCTAAATAGTTAAAATGGTATTTTTTTTACTTATTGTCTATGCTGTGAAGACAATATATATTTTGCCTAAATAGTATTTTATATATGAAAGGGTATTGTGACTTTTAAAAATACCAGAAATATCATTTAGACGAAAAAGGGAAGGTTGAAATTTTTACGGTAAATAACTGGTAGTACTTTTTTTTTGGGGGTAAATTACGGTAAATAGTACTTTTTGGCAAATGCTGAAATTTTTTATTGTAAATAACTGGTACTTTGATGCTATTATAAAGACAAAAATTTTACAACAGCCCTGAGCTGTTGCGAAAATAAATTTTGGGAAAGAGGGCAAAATCAGAGTTCCATTACTAACTCAAACAAAAGCCACTGCTTTTGCCGTCAGTCCTTGTTAGGGAAATGCTATATGCCCACTTGATTTCTACTTCTGCCGTTTGATGCTATGTGATTGGTTTTAGTTTTCTTGGTAAATGGGGTTTGGACTGGTGTTTTCAGGTGGTGGAGTGAGGCAACAGAGTCGTTGTTTGGGTACAACACGAGCGCGGTGAAGGGCGATTTGTATGCTAATGGATATTTGGGGCAACGATACGTGGGGTTGTAAATGGTTGGAGATGAAATTATTGTACAAGTATCATTTTGTAAATTTAAATTAAAATCTTTGGACTGTACGCAGGGATGCACGCAGCCAGGATTTTACCTTTGTGCTGACGAAAATATGTACTTAAAAAATAAAAAGACAAACTACATCATGAGGATGAAAGATTAAAAAAATTGTAGTAGTGGCGAGTCTATATAATTCGGGGATAAAAATTTATTTTCTATATAATAATTGTATTTTTTGAAAATTTTGTGGTGGCGGCTGCCACCACTTGTCCCCCCTTGGCTCCATCCCTGAGTCTATACGGAAGGAGGTGATTACGCATTGATTGCCGAAAGGATGTTCTTGCGGGCTCTTAAATGGTGGGAATCGAAGTTATATTTCAGCACTCAGTCTTCAAATTTTTCTTGTACCTTGTAGCCATATAGATCAAATAGAAAATTTTCTTGTATGTATCTTGGATATGTCTGCTTTCATTTACATCTAACGGCTGGAAATGTTCATATTCTGGTTAACGTGAGCTTCTTTTCTTGAAATATGATAGAACCTTGGCGATCCAACTTCCAATGTCTAAATAGGGACGGATCGATGGTTGGTCTGCCACGGACATTCATTAGAGTCCATGCAATAGAGATTTATGTTTCAAAGGAATGTGAGGCATGAATTGATATAGCTTCTTGATCTTGTGGAATATTAGACAGGAGTTTTATGTTTTGCTAAGAACTCGATCGATTCTACACCCAATTTACTGACAGGAAATTGGACAAATAATCGATCGAGGCCTTACTGACGTTAAAATTAGCTATTTTTTTACAGTGACCCTTAAAAAAATGTTTTAAGAATATTATGCGGCTATGATAATTTGTATGGGACCCTGAAATGGGTCCCACGAAAGCGGTGTACATTAGGTGTACACTAAAATGTTGTACCCCTAGCCGGACTCATTCTCTCTCCCCCATTGTATGTTACTCTTGGCTGAAAAGTAAATAAGCAAAAAATGAACTGGGGACTATATAATTTTATGGGACGGAATAGGATATAATTGCATAATAAATTTTCATGAGGAGAGCCATTGATGCAACAAGTGGCATAACGTAAAAGCTATTAGTGCATAAAAGGGTGGAATAGATTAAAATTTAATTGGTTCAAACAATAAAATAAATTAGAATTTGAAAAGATCAATTATTTATGGATCGATCTATATATATTGCTTGTAAAAAGTACATTACTGAAACTTATTTTATTTTCTTTTTTCTTTCAAACTGTTGTGTATAGCATGCTATGTAAGGGACTTGAAAACCTTTTTGTGTTCAAATAGAGTCACTCCATTTTTACTTTTGCTTTGAATATTCAATCCCCAAATTTATGACGTTGAATATTAGAATGACATAATGAACCACTTTAATTTCCGAAACTATTTTTGTTTCCAAACAGCCCTCTTCTATCTCTCGAATTTTTTTTCAATGCTGAGCGGGTAGCACATGTTGCCCGCTCACACACATCTGGCCGTCCAAAAAAAAGTAATGGACGGCTCGGATTTATAATGCTAGATGGATTTTTAAAAAAGAAAAAGAAAAGAAAATAGAAGGTGTGTTTTAATCCGGGTCGTTTGCATTTTTTAACAGCTGAATGTGCGCGAGTAAGCACCACGTCACCTGTGCCAGCTTGGCACTGAAAAATTCCTCCCCTCTCTCTCCCTCTCTGTCCAACTCACCCAGGCGGACTGGAAAAACCTAACCCCGTCCCTCCCGCCGCACCACCCTCACCCCTCAAATCGGCCACCGAAGACCACGTGGAGAGATGATTGGTGAGTTTGACTTCACACCTAAGAGCATCTCCACTCCTTCATCAAATCTTTCATCAAATTCAAATTTGAGTAAAAACCACCAAAAACTCCACTCCATCCCTTCACCAAATCCTTCACCAAATTTGGTTTTACTCAAATTCTTTACCAAATCTGGTGAGAACCAAATTTTTACTCAAATTTTGAAGGCTATTTTCTCCCCTCCCCCTTAAATTTACAACAATGCCATTAATGAGCCTTTTACTCAAATTTATGCCTAGATTTTCTTTTGCCCATTGGAGTACTCCATACCAAATCAAGTTTTTATTCAAATTTGGGTAAAAATCTGGGTAAGGAGTGGAGTTGCTCTAACAGGGACAACTCAACCAATTTTGCCAATGGATGAGGCTGTTGAAGATGAAGCAAGAAGTGTTCGACCCCTGTTGAGAGCATCTCCTATTACTTTTCAAATTTTCAAAACGAAGAACGAAAGTGAAGAGAAGATTTTATAATTTATATCCACTTTTTCTCAAAAAGTTATACTGTTTGGAGAGACCCATCATCCTTTATGTCACATCCATTCTTCAAATTTATTTTGGTTCTTCAAATTTGAAGAACCAATTCTCCAAAAAGGAGGATGGATCTTTTCAAAAAGTATAACTTTTTGATAAAAAAGAAGACATAAATTACAAAATCTCCTCTTAATATGTCACTTCCGTTCTTTATTTGGAAAGAAAACCCATATGTTGGAGATGCTCTAATACCTATAAAAGTCTCTATTTCAATATTCGTCATACTGCAAGTGGAGTGAAGTGCAGTTGGTGTCTCCCTTATACTTCCATGCACATGGGCAGGGTTCGATTCCCGTAAGCACTCATTCCTCTCCCAATTCCCCTAGGGTAGAGTAGATTATGATTAACGAATGACAAAAAATATATATATGTATTCGTCCTACTAATTTTTTTAGAATTGTGTTTTCTTTAATTTTCTAAAATTGAGAGAGACAACGTGGGTGGGTGGGTAGGTCTTCTTGCTTTTTGTCATTTGCTTTTTTTTACTTTTTCCTTGATTACGTCATTTTTAGGAGTTTTTTTTTTGCCTTTTAGGAGAGGGAAATGATTTTCACACCTCCCATTTTATAATTCATACTCTTTTTTTGTCTTTATCTATATCAATTTACAATATTGCCCTTTTTCAATACACCTTTTTCACATATCCAAGAGTAATATTGTAAATTACTGTTGATAAAGATAAAAAAAAAGGAGTGTGGATTGTAAAATTGGGGGTGTGAAAATCATTTCCCTATAGAAAAATGAACCATATTTTACGGTAAATGTTTGGAGTTGGAGAAATAAGGAGTAAAATGGTTCAAGAGACCAAAAGTATTTTCAATGGTCAAAAAGTGTTCTCAATGGTCCGGATCGCAAACTTTTTCTTACTGGTCAAAATGCATTATTACCGGTAAGAAAGCTTAGCGATTCTAAACCATTAATTTTCAAGATAAACGGTTGTAGTATGAATCGTGCTAGAGGCACACAAGCAAACCACACCACAAACCACACAACACACGTGTCAAGCTAAGAGTCATGCCACGTATCAGTGGGCCCCATTAATCTGACCCTAAAAAAAGAAAAAATGAACTGAAAACGCCTCTCTCTCTCTCTCTCTCTCCTCCCCCAATGATACGATCTTCTCTCTCCTCCTTGTTCTACCTTGTTCTTCTTCTTCCTCGTCGACTCCGGCGCCGGGATGAATCCAACAATCCATGAAACCCAGAAAACCAAAAGAATGGGGTAGTATATATATGGAAATACTTGGAAATTTATAAAGAGAAGTAGGAGTATATTCTTTTCAATTTAGTAACATGAAAAATCAGAATCAAGAAAGGGGGACTGTAAATAGAAATCGAAATTCAAAAAAATACCCTCTTAAACGCCTTATGAAAATCGACTCACTTTTCTCAGTACCCATTTCTTCTAATCAGATTATTTGGGTACAGATCTGTATCCACTACCCACTATCACGATCAAGACGAATTCATTTCTGATGTAAAAAGTTGGTTCTGGTTCTCCTGTTTAAGAAGATTCAGAGTACTGTGGAGATAAAGCAAGGAAAAAAAATTTCAAAGCATTTCTGTGTTGATTTTGAATTTCATAGAATTTCAAAGCCTAATGCAGTGGAGGCAGCAGGGCTGGCTTCACCTGGTTTTCTAATAATGTTGATAGCTAAATGTTTTTGGGTGATTTCACGCTCATTCCTATTTTTCGGATACATAGACCAGATTTGATTGCTATTAGATCAGATTTCTTGGGCTTTATCTGGACTTCATTCTGTATTTCACTCTGTTTCGGGGCTGTGGTGGATGTCGACGTCGAGGGACTGGTTCGATCTTCTCGTTGTCTTGACTCTCTCCCTCTTTCCCTTTGTCTGTAATGCAATACACAGGAGAGGGGAGGGGAGGGGAGGGGGCGTGTTCAAGAAGATGGTTGGTTTGTTTTTTTTTTAATTAGAAAAAGGTGGGGCCCACCTGCCACATATGACTTGTGTGGTTTGTGGTGTGTAATTTTGTGTGCCTCTAGCATTTTTGTTGTAGTATATGCTGCAGGGTCCCGGGTCCGACCAAGATGAGGAAAGATCTAAAAAGTGTGAAACAGTGAAAGGGAACGGCCAACGTTTGTGTTTTTAAAGTCCAAAATGGAGTTTATTAAAAACACACAACGCATATTTTTAATCGTTCCACTCAACTCATCCTTATCTCTTAACCCGTTGCCTTCCAAATCCAATAATGCACACAATATTAAAACATAAAATGATCCAAGTTTGATACTGCAATCCTCATCTCCTCCACCGGATCTAACCACTCTCGCTCCGATTGGGATTCGCAGAGCAAATCCGGCGACCAACGACTGGATTCCGACAATGGAAGACGATCGAAATAAAACTCCCCACGAAACTAAAATTATTAGCACTCTTTACCAAGTGAGTCATACCCAGGTTCTAATACATCGGCCCAGTTTCTCACTTGATTTTATCAAGTGAGGAAGAAAGTTTGATAAAATCTCAGATAATTTAGTAAAAATCTGAGATTTTATCAAACTTTCTTCATCACTTGATAAAATCAAGATATCATATTAAAAATTGTGCCACTAGGTTCAGATAAAAAAAAAAAAAGATGTGTTTTTATCAAGGGTTAATTTTATCAAATCTTGATAAAACTTCCCACGAAACTAAAATCATATTTGTTTTTTTTTTTATCTGAACCTAGTGGCACAATTTTAATAGTATGATTTTGGTTTGGGTTTTGGGTTTAGTTTTTCGATAATGATTGAAAGAAGAAATGAGGGTAGTAATTAGAAATATGAGATAATAATTGGAGAGAGAAATTAAAATAATAATTTAAAATAGGAATAATAAATGGAAATAAATATGAATAATGATTGAATAATTCAAAAAAACGAACTCAAGACCCAAAACAAACAAGGTAGCCTCCTATTCTTGTCCAGCTCATAAACTTTGCCTCCACTTCGCTTGGGACAAAAGGTTTGCGGTGAACTGGAGAGATCTTAGGGCATCTAACACTTCTAGTGTAAGAGTTCGACAATTATGGGGTATTCCACGAAGAGAGTTTTTTGGCTTTTTAGCTTTTCACGACTTTTAATTTGTATGATGTATTGTGAGAGTGATTGCCTCGATTATAGAAATAAGTTATCTTTTTGGCTTTTTTGAGTTAAGGAAAATGCTAACGTGCGCACGTTAAGATTGAAAAAATTAAGTGTATTGAGATGTGTGAAAAGTGTATAGGAATATGAGAAAGTGTATTGAAAAATATAAAAGGTGTATTGGAGTGTGTTTGCAGAAACTCTAACAAAATTTTTGGCTCCCTTCGTAAAAATTTTTTTGTCTGGTCCACAATGTTTCTATTTCGGCTCTAACAAAATTTGTGTTCGGTCCACAATGTAAAAAGTGTATTGGAGTGTGTTTACAGAAACTCTAACAAAATTTTTTGGCCCGTTCTCGGTTTGCAGAAACTCTACCTTCATTCCTAAGGTCAAACGGATGAGATTCCTACTTCTGATGCTTTATTACTTACTCCCTTCGTAACATAATTTTTGTCCGGTCTGCAAAATCAAAATTTGAAAATAATACAAAAAATTTAAGAAAAATTCAATAACAAGTTACGATAGTACTTTTAATTTATTTTAAAAAATTTAAAATTTTCTTTTAAAAGACTTAAATTTTTAGGTCCACGTTTTGCGAACCAGATAAAAATTTTAGGACGGAAAAAGTACTTTTAGTTTTCCAAAACTAGTTGCATTATTTTTATTATCGAGCAATGTTTCTATTTCCCATTGAACATACATCTTACTATCATTTTAATTGACCAAAATAGCAAATGTGTGGGACTCTGGGATACGACTTCTTGTACCATATGCATATAGTTGCAAAATTGCGAATCGAAATGGCTGGGTTGTGAATCGTGAATCGTTTTAATTTGGTCATGTATTTTTAAAATGCATAAAAAATATAAATTACATGTTAGAATCAATAAAAGTATCGTTTCAAAAGATAAATAAACATTATGTGGTCTTAATAGGAAGATACAATAGTATTGTACATGTGGGTGGATTCAGTCAAGTAGTCAGCTAACAAGAAAACAAAAATTAGTGACTTCGTACTCTGTTTTTTTCTTAGTAGTTTATAATATACTTTGTTAAAGCCTAAAGGCGATAGTGGAAGGGTTATTATTATATTTATGTAAGAGCCCACAATGAATATATTATGCATTTATACTCTAGTATGAATCGATAAATTCGGGGGTATCGACCCCACGTACAGATCTTGTACCGATCGGTGGGTTCCACACGGTCGATCCAAGCCGTTCATTCGTCTCAAAATCAAATTCCAAGGGACCTTGCTCAGAGATCAACTTGATTGGACGTTACTAGGTGCTCGATCCAAAATCACCTATTTCATTCAAAAAAATTTGAACGAAATGAGGTGATTTTGGATCGAGTAATTAGGGACATCCGATTGAATTTATTTTGGAATGGGCCCACTAGGAATTTGATTTTCAGATGGATGAACGGGTCGGATTGGCCGTTTGGGACCCACAAGGGGATTCCGGCCCTGGTCGGTGCACCATCGGTGCACCCCCACCTGTACGGATAGAAGTGCTTAGTATGAATATATTTAGGATTTATTCTCCACAACATTAAATATCAGACAATCATTGACAAAGAAATAGGAAGAAATAGCAGGCAGGTTCGATCGACGAAAGAAGCTTCAGTCTTCATAATGGAGGACCTAAAACTCTGTGGAAGAGATTTTCGGTAGCTCTAGAGTCCAATGGTGATCTGTGCGTTAAAGCTCTAAAATGCTTTGTTCTTTGTTTGAGCTCTGATTGTTGAAGCTTTTTCTTCACAACAGGTGAGTAAAATCCTAAATTTTCTTGATTACAACGTTTGAAAAGTGCAATCGAAGTTTCATAAGAGCATCTCCAACCCATGCTTTTTCCTTCAAAATGAAGTACGGAAGTGACATATCATGGGGAGATTTTGTAAATTATGCCCCCTGGCCTTTTGTTCAAAATATGGGCTTAATTTACAAAATCTCTCATTAATATGTCACTTCCGTTCTTCATTTTTAAGATTGGTAGATGATGCCCTAATTGGGGTTCGACCCTTCATATGCCAGAAAATTTTTTTAAAAAAAAAAAAAAAAAACCCTGCAATTTATCTACTATTATTTTGTTTTGGCCCACATGCAAAAAATGGGTTCGAAAATTAACACCGATTCAATGCACGATTTACCGATTTGCTTCACGATTCATTGATTCAATACATGATTCTACTACACTTGCAATTCATAGATTGGTTACTGTCTTTAACTTGCCCTGTCTATGTAGGACATCATGGGCCACTTTTTAGTCTAAATTTACGTTATTGGCTTTAACGTCGTTCTATCTAAATTTTCTTCAGATTCCTATCAAATTTTTGAATCAATCAACCATCTTGATGAGGTGAATCTAAAAAAATATGTTATAGCCCAAAGTTTAAAAAAGTTCGGTGATACAAAATCCGAAAGACGCGTCTTTGAGATCAAATTATTTGTACTTTTTTCAAAGAATTTTTCTGAATTTTGGTTCATATCTATACTTTCTCTACTCTCCACGTCCAAAAAAAAAAAGAGTAGCTCCAAAAATTTGGACGACAAAACTTAAAAAAATAGCCAGACGTTAATATTATACTGATTTTCTTTGAAAACGTACACATATTTACCAAGACTACTAATATGGTTATTTTCCAGTTAATATAAGCCTTTTCGCGCGTATCAACTAGCTTACTATTCTTCTTTCATATATTTTTTAAATTGGGATTAATAGAGCTGCAGCAAGCTCTCTTTGATTTACAAGATCTGTTTTATTGAGATATTATTGCTTTTGATATTACTAGTAATTAGGAGTAATTAAGTTTTATATGTCCAAAAAGTCAAATGGGTGAGATACCACTCTGGTGCATGTGATTATTACTCCATTATGTTTGTGTTTTTTAAGGAAATGAAAAAATCATCACTAATTCATGACATATATGCATATACACATACATCTATATGAATTAAGTTTATGTGCATCTCAATTAATAATTTTTGGAGACCTGATCTGATGTCCATAAAGTCTATGCAAAAATCCATATGAACTTACATAACACATTAGAGGTTTGGAACGAAAAACCTAAGAGAGAGCAAACTCTTACATCCCACGCCTTAACCCTGAGCTATAGGCACGTGAGCTACGCCCCAGCTTATTCTAAATGTGGTGTTTAAAACCATCTTTTCAGTATTTATTACATCTCATGGTTTAACTGGCCAGAATTCAACCTGAATACAGATCTCCAATATTATTTTAGCTTCTTTTTCCTTTTTCTTTTTTTAAAGTAGTGTCATTATTTCCAATGGGGTGATTCAATTGTAAAGCCATGTTTCCATCTTCAGATTCCACAACAGCTTCACACTCTGCAATTCAAATATTTGGAGTAGTTACCTATTTTGTCCGGCTCCGGCTCCGGCTCCGGCTCCGGCTCATAGCTTTGCCTTCATTTGGCTAGTTATAGCGACAAAAGGTGTGTGGTCAACCGTCAGCCAGAGACGTTACCCGAGACATCTTAGCACGGTTTGAGGATAATAAAGAGGTATTCCTTCGAACTTTTTGGTTTTTTGGCTTTTTTTTTGTAATAATAAAGAGAATCATAACTAGGTATTATCGTTGTTACTTGATGGAGTACTGAACTTTTCTGCAGTTGGGACTGCATGATCCAACTTGCTCACATTTGGTTTCCATCTCCATGCATGATTCAAGCCATTCATATAGGACTCATTGAATGCATCATTTATAGAAAAAATTATTGTTGACGAAATACTTTTATATGCATGGGAAAAATAGAAGGTCTATCATTTTTTTTTGCAAAACTGCAGTGTTCTGATCAAGTGGACCTTAGAAAATCCACTTGAATATGTGTTTGGTACTACTTGATGGACCCTACAATATGAGCAATTCAGATCATCAAGAAATGATCACTATATAGACACACTCCACCAATTTGAGATTACGCGCAGATAAATTGAATCCTCATCTGACTTTGTATATTTATTGTTACAAACCACTCTCTTTGACTAATTAATCCACCCCAAAAAAAAAAAACTCTTTGTTTTATGCTACATAGCCTAGAGACCTTAGACACAAAAGGAATAAGAGGGTAAGCATAGGGTGGATGAGTTTAACCCTGGAGGATAAGACTGAAGGATTCCAGTCGTTCACTTGGTTAATTTGCTGTAACGAGTTTTTGTTTCCTTTTCATTTTTTACTTGGTTGGTGTTTGATTATATTATATATATAACAAGACAACTGTTTTATTTACGGTTGATATCCGATCAACTTGCTTCTTTTCTGGGCCTTGGTGGCAAATGATTGTCGTGTGGTTGGGTGTCAACCTAATTGGGATTCTTCCTCTCGTTGTGATACCATTTCCTTGGTCCTTTTAATCTTTGTAACCTCCTTCCAAAGATTAATAAAATTCTTTTGCCTTTCAAAAAAAGATTAAAAGGACAAGTCAACGTTGTTACATAATGCTTTAATATTTTTTCGTTGCTTCTGGCATTAGTTCAATCTTGTTCTGTAACACCCCGATTATCGAGAGCATTATTTTAAGTATTTATTAAAAAGATTCATTTAATTAAAAAGGTTTATCTTAATAAAACAACAGAGATAAATAACAGTCGAGTGATCTTAGTTTTATTACCATAAGGCAACGTACTTTACTGAAAATTTAGATCACATTTATTCAACATAAAATAAGGAGGTAAAGCTCTAATAGTAAGATGGGTTCCAAGCTTCTTTTGTTCCTCCAGCTTCGGTAGCGAGGTTCACTTTTGGGAGATTCTGCTCATCTCCTCCTGTCTCGTTAGGGTACTGTTCATCCTGTAGATTCTCTGCAAAATCTGGCACGGATGCCAGGGTACACTGTACCATGAGTGATGGGATTCACTCAATAGACAACTCTTACCCACTAACCCATACATTACAATTAAGCACATATATAGGAATGAAAAGCAATACAGAATTGGAAATCAAGTAGCTGAATTGATTATCTAGCCTTTAACTTATGTGAATTCTATGATTCTCGTCCTTGAGAAATCAATCCTCCCAGTTTAACCACTTAGACTATGGTCATTCGTGATTCCACTCCCTCCTTGCTTGCCTTAACCGGGGGCCCAGATGAAACAGACTAAGTTATGTACTTAGTCGGAGTCATCAACTGCCTCACAAGGAAGAATCTCCCAGGGACTAACAATACCACTGGGCCCACAAGGAACTAACCGTAACCTTGGGAGTATATAGTCCATGACCTGGATCTATAATACGAAATCATCTTTAACCACTCTATTCCTAAGGAGTGATCACGCAATGCAATATCTAGGGTTCCGAATCTCTGTCAATACATACTTCACAATATCTCCATTTCCATAATCACTGGCTGGCTGCCATTCATCTCATCAAACCTCATTCTAAATCATTATTCACTTTTCCCATTAACTTAACGTCTATGTAAATCCCACGCTCGAACACCAACCCGGGAACCTAATTGTCCATTCTAACATTCACGTTTACAATAATTGAATAGCAGAGCAAAGCGATAACTAGAAATGTAAGAGAAAGCAATTCACATAAAATTTAACACGAAAATTGATGTCATTAGCTATGATTCGTTTGGGATTAAATCGCGAACCTCGACAAATAATAGCATGTTAGCCTTTATAAAAAAAATATAAATAAATAAATGATAAATACAGTCTAGGGTGGATATATGTTTTTAAAGTAGTTTTATAAACATGTCAGTAGGATATAATTACAAAATTTAATGTTTCCCGTTTAGATTTTTATAAATCAGAAACTTGGTGGACCTATTATCAAACTTAAGAGTTTTGTCTAAAAATATTTTAGTCTAACCCTTTTTCTATAATGATCAGTGGGTATACACGTATGTACATCTTAGGTGTATTTACTAGAAAACTATCCTACAATTTATCTTTCCAGTATACAAAATTTTAAAAGAAAAGTAATTTTGTTACCACATTTTACATTCAGCTTATATATATATATAAAAAAAAGTTTACAATACTTAACATAATCTTTGATCGTATATCCTACTTTCTAGGCACGTTGATCAAAATCAGTAATTGGATTGTTATGTCAGGTAAAGAAACATGTTTAACAAGTTAATTGGATAAATAAAAATAAATAACCCGATTCAATAGTGTAGCATAATTGGAACCAAGGTTCTGAATCTCGTATTGGCTAAGGTACCGGTTTTCCTATTTGTATGGTACGATACCGGTACCGGCCTATACCGGGTACCGTTTCGGATTTTGCGGTAATATCTATATATATGTATAAATCCTATAAATTAGACAAGAACTTAAATTAGACAAGAAATAAATATCACATAATGAAAAATTAATGTTTACATGTGTCCAAAATTACTTTTCAACCATCACCATTCACCCACAATCAATAAAATGTAGTATAGTGTAAACACGTATATAGCTATACTGCTAGACTTACCTTGTACTTTGTGCTAAAGAGACAAATGAAGTCCACTCCTTTAAAGAAAAGGAGCTGTTACCCAGACACACAGACACTCTCTCTCTCTTTCATCTCTTCTTCTGCTACTCTTTTTTTTCTAGATCTACTTTTCAATTCATCTTCCCCGTTTGAAAGTTAGAAGCCCAAATTTTCTTCTCATCTCTACCACTAGAACATCCAACTCTTCTCTTCTCTAACAGTCTACCTCCATTTCAACTTTACCATTCATTTAATCGTTGAACCAAAAGTTTTCTAACGAGTTACACAAATCGCCGGAGGCAAATGAGGTCGCCGGAGACGAGCTAATTTCGTCGGAGACACAGATCGAGAGGTTTCTGGCTTGAAGCTGTTTGTTTTTTCACTATTTTTCCATACCGGCCGGTGTTCACGTTATCGCCGATACGGCCGGTATTTTCCGGTACGGCCGGTATTGAGCACGGTACGGTATTAGAGGTGTTCGGTACCGTTTTTATCTCAAAACGGTATGTACCGGCCGGTATGGCACGGTATTCACAACCTTGATTGGAACCAATGTAAGCTTTAAACACTGGCATCACATAATGGTATTAATTTCAAAAATTAGGAAAGTCAAAGGAGGTCTAGTGTAATAAAAACAAACTCATTCCAAAATGCTACTGTTAGAAAATCCGAAACAGAGCATGCCGTGTAAAACCGAAACAGAGCATTTTAGGTCCGACTTCTTACACTATAAATCATTAAATAACATCATATATCATCAAAATGTACTTAGAGAACGTGGGTAAAAGTTAATCTACCTCTCCTCCGAAGCCTAAGAGTGAAAGTAGGATTTTTGGCTAAAACACGTGAACGGAAAAGATGACCGGAAGAAAAGGCCACGGGGTGGCGTTGAGCCGCAGGAAAACTTCTCCTCTCTCTGAAACCTCTCCTATTCTATCTCTCTTTCTCTCTATTGCAAGTGTGGTGTAAAAAAAAGAAACAGGAGGGAAGGAATTATTATAGGTGAAAGTGGAGACAATGAAGTATTAAGTAAGTAATGGGATGGCCACTCCGTGAGGGAAAATGTGCAATGGCAGAGAAAGGGGAATGGGAGATGGTTGTGTTGCAGGGAGAAAAAGTGGGGATGGTGGTGGTCTGCCGGTTCTGGAGGGATAAGGGTGGGGAGTAGGTGTGGGGAACACGGCATGGGTGAGGCTCGAGGTTCGACGTCACATAATGCAGTACAATTTAATTTATTTCGAGCGGTGTTCAAGCTGTACGGGCTTTGATCTCAGAAAATATACCAAAATATTCGTACTGGCTTGGAAAATTGTGGGCAACGTCACCGTGTGCTCATAATCATTTAGAAAAATAAGTATTTACAAATATCATGAATTTTTTTTATTTTAAAAAAAAATTGGGATATTACATGTTCTTTTTAATTTAGGGGGATTTTCGGTTCAACCCCATGAGGCATGAATTAGAGATTTAGTGAAACAATTGGAAATCAATTAGTACAAGAATTTATAACTCAATAAGTTTGTGTAAAAAAATAGTAGAGAAAATTTAGTTTGTGACATTGATCGTCTGCGTTCCGCCACGCACGCGGGAGGGAATTCAGAGAGTAACCTGCCATAGCCGGCCCTGACTTTTTAGGAGTTCAAGGCGATTTTGACAAATAGGGGCCCTTCTTATGTGTTGCACGAGCAAAATAATAAAGAGATAGGTCAACTTCTTAAAATAAAATTACTAGAATTCAAAAAAAATAAATTTTAAAATTATGCATCATTGAAGGGCAGATCTGGCTCAAAAGTAAAGCTGCCCCATTATTTTTAAAAAGGCAAAAGTTCGATTTTCGGTTCAACCCCATCATTGAAGGGCAAAAGTAAAGCTGCCCCATTATCTATACTATATATACTGTATATATATACTATAAAGAGTGAGTTGAGCATTAGTTTTTTTTTTTTTTTTTGTAATTCGGAAATGGATTAAACTTAGCTTAAAGAGTCATACAGCAGCAACAGTGCAAGATAGTTAGGATACAAACTAGTAGCAAAGGTGCATAAACAGACCATAAACAAACAAGCCTAAAACTTAGTCCAGAATTTGACGAATGTTAAGGCGGTCCCTTAACATGAATTCCCTGATAGCCAGAGGTGGATTACTTGTCACCACCAAGTCTTCTTCTTGTTCTGCACCAAGGCCAGCCAGAAAGTCTGCACATTCGTTCGCATTTTGGTAAATATGAGTAAGGGTGCTTCCCGTTCGGTTCAAGAGGTATTTTCCATCATTGATGATATTGCTTTGAGAATGGTTCATTGGCGCCCCTTCATTGAACATTATCACAGCTGTTTGAGAATCAGACTCAATATGAACATTAGAAAGACCTTTCTCCAAAATGATAGTTAATCCTCTATAAATGCTCCATAGTTCGGTTTCCAAGCTCGAGTTAGCTACCAATTTCCCAAAGAATCCCAGCTCCCAATTTCCTTGTTCATTCCTGAAAAGTCCTCCAAAACCAGCTTTCCTGCTACTTTCATACCAACACCCATCCGTGTTGAGTTTTATGTTACCTGTGGACGGGGGGAGCCAATTAGTAAGACGAGGAGGAGGGAGGTCGGTATTGAGTGGGGAATTGAAGGCCTCCACAATTTCAGAGGCATAGGAACATAAAATTTTGGAACTCACTACCGGATCAACATCCAGGTTATTAAAGCTTTTTTTGTTTCAATCTTTCCATACTTGCCAAAGATTAGTACAGAAAACTGTGTTCCAAGGAATTTTCGTTCCTATATGTAAAATCTTTTTTTTCTCAAGTTGGACGAAACCCAATCCGACATAGAGTTAGCAAATCCCCTTCTCATTAGCCGACCCGAGGGGATTTTGTCCCAAAGAATGGAAGCTTTGGGACATTCCCTAAACAAATGGTTAAGATTTTCCGGAGAGTTATTACATCTTGGACATAAATCCGAAGGTGTAATACCTCTACTGGCACGGAGGGAGTTAGTAGGAAGCTTGTTATGCAAAATGAGCCAAATAAACGTTTTAATTTTTTGAGGAAGCCTCATTTTCCAGAACCATTTCCATCCTTTCGTGTCATTCAAGTCCTTATTAAGAAATTCATAAGCAGAGGAAGCAGTACAGTTGCCATCAGAAGACTTTACCCATGAAGGATGATCAGGAGCTTGAGAGTACATAGGAAGCACAATACTCAAAATAGCAACACGAGATGCATTATCAATGATATGATCAATAAGGGTTAAATTCCAAGTTCTATTATCTATAATGTCAGCCACCTTCATGTTTCCATGAATGTGATCTCCTGGGTGACTTTTAGCAAGAGGCGCCTCCCCGCACCACCAGTCTTTCCATAAGTCCACCAAATTGCCATCTCCAATGATCCATTTAGTACCTTTTTCAAGAGTATTTCTCATGTGAATAATGCTACGCCATGTATGGGATGCAGGTCTACTGCTCGGCCAAGTTTGGATGGAGTAATGTTTCAAATATTTATCTCTAAGCGTTTTAGCCCAAAGACTCTCATTGTTCCTCATGAGTTTCCATCCAAGCTTGGTAAGAAGGGCTTCATTTTGGATTTTAGCTTTCCTTAAACCTAAGCCTCCCATATCTTTGCTTTTACAAACAGTATGCCAATTGACAAGGTGGATTTTCTTTTTTTCAGGCGTATCTCCCCAAAGAAAATTTCTATTGAGCCGGTCAAGGGAATCACAAACATTCACAGGGAGGTTCATAGTTTGCATAACATAACTAGGGATAGTTGAAGACGAATCCTGAATAAGGGTAGCTCTACCCGCAAGCGATAAAGTATTCGACTTCCATCCCGCAAGTCTATGTTGAACCCGCTTTATAATGCTTTTGAAATGGTCTCTACTAGCTCTTTTGTGAAGGAGGGGAACTCCAAGGTATTTACCAAGGTTGTTAGTGAGAGCAATTCCACAAACATTGCTTAAATGTTGAGCTTTACTACGGGTTTGTTGGAGCATAACAACATGGTCCAAAATGTCTAGCTTCTAGGTATTTGATCACAATAGGTGGGTGGTCCATAATCTTCTATTAAAACTTCTTCTGATCCACAGATATGAAAACAGGTCAATTACAAGAAAAGTGCGTAGAACTAGAGCAAAGTTGTGGGTAAGGTTTAATATGACATTCTAAGTCCTGATTTTGGGTTGGGTTGGGTTTTTAAACCCGTTCATCGGTTCATGAGATGGTTTTGAAAATCTCCCTCGGCTCATAGGACACATTTTATTTACTATATATATATGGAGAGAGAAAGAGAAAGAGAGAGAGAGAGAGAGAGAGAGAGAGAGATTATGAACTTTTAAAAATACGAAAAAATCTAATTGTGGTCCACAGGGTCCACTCTAAATTTTCGGTGGCTTAAAGCTAAGATTTAAGATGAGTCCTTTTGTACTGGAGTATAATAAGGGGTAAAAAAAGGAGGGTCGATGTGTAAAACTTTTGGAAACCTAAAACAGCTGCATGCACCTCGAGTTTTAGCTCAGAGCCGATTGTCATGGAGAGTATGTAATTCTAAATTACTTAAGAGACTGTTAGTTGAACGCAAATGTAACGATCCTTCTTTTACTGGCCTAATTATTTGTTGGAGCATAACAACATGGTCCAAAATGTCTAGCTTCTAGGTATTTGATCACAATAGGTGGGTGGTCCATAATCTTCTATTAAAACTTCTTCTGATCCACCGATGTGAAAACAGGTCAATTACAAGAAAAGTGCGTAGAACTAGAGCAAAGTTGTGGGTAAGCTTTAATATGACATTCTAAGTCCTGATTTTGGGTTGGGTTGGGTTTTTAAACCCGTTCATCGATTCATGAGATGGTTTTGAAAATCTCCCTCGGCTCATAGGACACATTTTATTTACTATATATATATGGAGAGAGAGAGAGAGAGAGAGAGAGAGAGAGAGAGAGAGAGATTATGAACTTTTAAAAATACGAAAAAGTCTAAATGTTTGTTCTAGTTTTCAGCATTTTGTAAAACCAAGAAAAAGTAAGTGTTAATGTTACCATTGAGCTAACACTCCACATGTAATGAGTTTTCAACTTAAGTATTGTTATTATTATTTTTTGGATACATCACGAATGGGGGTGGAGGATCCCGGATATATTGTGGGACAAACAAGGCCCCTTACCACTTGGGCTGTCAACCACTTGTTCAACAAATTAACTACTTAAATCTTAATTCTTCTATATGCAATACTACTACTCCACCTGTCCCATTTTGATAGTCCAGTTAGGTTTTCAATGAAATTTTTAAATTGTTATTATCTTTCAATGTACAATATTTTTAAGACTTTAAAATTTTGTATAATAGAACTAATTAAGGTCTATCACATGAGATATTGCACATAAAATTCATTATAGATTGAAAGATATAAATAATTTAAAATTACATTGGAGATCGAGCTGGTCCATCAAAATGGGACGAAGGAAGTATTAAACTCTTTTATGCTTTATCTAAGGACTCGGCCCAATACAATGTAAAGACTCGTGGCTGGTAAGTGGTAGCCCAAGAAGTTTATGGTTGAATACCCAAATAAAGCTCCCATCCATAATGAGAGATGACAAAACTTTTTTTTTTTTGGGTAATGCAGGGTGGAAATGACAAAACTTGAGAGAAAGAGATTGATTTACTCACGGTATCACTTATCAGTATACAACGGTTTCAAAGTATAAAAACAAGTAGAGAGTCGTAAAATTTTAAGTATTTCTTCACATGGCTTTTTAG
Organism: Gaultheria prostrata; assembly: GCA_036023075.1. NCBI lineage: Eukaryota > Viridiplantae > Streptophyta > Magnoliopsida > Ericales > Ericaceae > Gaultheria > Gaultheria prostrata. Next base: position 1,262 of record JAXBDA010003873.1, on the reverse strand, counting down.
TCATGCTATTTATACACCAATATGAGTGTATGTAAAATAGTTGGTTAATAGAGCTGTGAGATGCCTTGAAATGAGCATCAGTCCGGACAAACTTCACGACGGCCAAGATAGGAAGCACTGAAACTGGAAAATCTAACTCATGGTTTTTTGTCGTCTAGACGGGAGTCTAACTACTAAGTCTTTCTGAATGATCGGAGATGGAATTGAGCTCATATAGCACATTTTAAACATAATTATACTCCCTTACAAAAGGGCCATAAGGAGATTCTAGGGTTTTGTTAAAGTGGGTTATTCCTCTCATATTGTGGCCTCTCTCTAGGATTACAAATATTGCTGGCTCTTTGTAATCTCTTTCGTTCATTGTGAATTCTCATTATCCATTAATGCCCGGAGAATACGTTTTTGCTTTGTGCTTGAACATAACCACGTAAATCCTCGTATTCTCATTTAATTTGCTTTATTATTATTAACCTCAAGGGATTGACAAAGTGGTCTTGTCTTGGGACTTGGCAGTTTGCTCTCACTTAAGATCTCAGGTTCGATTTCCCTTGCCAACAAATTTTTTGGGCTAGTGGAGGTTATGCCCAATCGAAGCTGGCTTGGATATCCAATTATAAAAAAAAAATTACTTTATTATTTGTTCTTTATTCGTAATCATCATAATAATTATTTAAAACCCTGTTAAGAATTCCTAAAGCCTGTGCTGCCCTATCACATAGGTCCACATTTAAACATCTCGGCCTCTTGATATCGCACATTGTAAACCAAGACCGCTTTTAAAAATATGACTTTTATGGCAACAGGTGAATCATACCCGTGAAAATGCGTGCTTAACATCATGTGTATCATACCGGCTTGACATCCAAATTCTTCTCATACATATGGATTGAATTTAAACAATACAACCCGGAATTTAAAGAATGCATGAGCCCTGATTCAGGACGGACGCATGATTTCGAGATGTGTGGGGCCTGTGGGCCAACAATAAAATATTTTTGGGAGAATGACCACAAAAAGGTTTTTTAAAGTATTAATACCAATGTGATGGTAAGGGTTTTGGAAATGACTGGAATTGTCACGCCCTCGATTTTCAACATAATTGAATAAACATTTTTCTTCATTAAATATGTCGATAAACTCAAAGATTGATCCAAAAGTCATCTCACAATGCTACCTTGATAATGAACAATAAATCAAACTTTGGTACCCGTGTCCCATATAAATTATTTCTCCAAAAATGTTACATTCTTTCAAAAAGGGAG
>JAXBDA010003872.1:0-31972 GCA_036023075.1 Gaultheria prostrata | reverse complement strand
AAAATTATATGTTAAAAGTTAAATAATTTTGCATTGAAAAGGAAGTTGGTGTGGTGGAAGGGTTGCGTAAAAGCAAATGACAATAAAAGATTTAAGAAACAAGTTTAAAGAAACTAATATGCGCGGTAGAAAACATACAAAAACCATTATATATATTAAATAGTCCAAACATGAAATAAAGTGCAAGGTTGGTGTGGTGGATAGGTGCTGGGCGCGTTGTGTGAGAGGTCACGGGTTCGAACTCTAGCAGGAGCAAAGAAGAAAGAGGGCAAGGTATATTTTTTTGGAACGCGCTACAATTAGCGACAAAAAAATAGGCGTCGAAACAATTCGTCGCTAAAATTTCCTCGCCAATAGGCAAAATAGGCGAGGAAACTCGCTAAGATTCCTTCTGCAACGACCTTTTGTCGAGGAACACTGGCGAGGAAATTTTTCCTCGCCAATTCGTTTGGCGAGGAAATTTGATGTTTTAGAGACGAAACTGCTTCGTCGCCATCAGTATTTTTTCTTGTAGTGAAATTAGCCACAATAATATCGACTGAACTTAGGGGCAAAACAGAAAATGCAATACAAAATTTTACATCCCTTAATAAGTTGGAATCCCCAAAAGGGTCCAACAAATTGGGACGGAGGGAGTAGTAATTAATCGAACAAAAATGTGAGATAAAGGAAGAGCTTCCCATCCAAACCCTTATTTACGGGCTTAACGTCCGGACCCCACTTTTCAGACCAAATTTTGACGATCCGAACCGTTAGATGTGTTTAAAATGAGTTTTTAAGGTCCAACGTGAGGATTCGTTAAAAAAAAATACGGGGAAGGGCTTGATCGGATCAGTTTTTGATAAAACTGTACATATAAACGTTTTATGAAAAACTGATCCGATCAAGCCTTTCCCGGTATTTTTTTTTTAACGAATCCTTGAGTTGGACCTTAAAAACTCATTTTAAACACATCTAACGATTCGGATCGTCAAAATTTGGTCCGTAAAGTGTGGTCTGGACGTAGGTCCGTAAATAAGGGTGTGGATGAGAAGTTTTAGCTATATATATATATGACAAAGTGTCGGATCGTCGAAATTTTTATTTTCTGTTTTTATGTATGCGAATTTATACAGCATTTTCATTTCCTTCATTGTTGGATGATTTTATTTGGGCCTTAGAATAAATCTCTCTAAACCCAACATCTCCCACCAATTTACAAAATTTACTTTGATTTCGAAGTGCTCTTAGGTTCTCCAATTTCTTAATTTTATCCACGTACCCGTCTCTATAAGATGAAATATCGATTTTTAGTAAAATTCCAAAACTTCATAATTTGTTCCAATGTATTTATGACTCGTTGAATTTATTATTCAAGATAATTTGGACATCATATGTAATAATGTTGCCCGCATGATTATCAAATAATACTCATTCGTCCGTTACAAAATTGACTTGACCATTTTCTTTTTGTCATATGTTAGAAGAAATTACAGAAAATCACAACCCCATCCCAACCCATTGTAGCACAAGGGCATCGACATCCTCTCCAATAGAAGTTGAACCCACAATCTCACTTTGAAATTCTTGTGGGGATCGTAACAATAGTATTAAGGAAAAGTTCCAAAAAAATTATTCGTTTGGGCCTTAGTATTACCGTGCTGAAATTCTTAATAAATCGATGATAAAAAGTCACCAACCCGTGAAAATTGCATACTTCATGCAAAGAGCTGGGAATTGGCCACTCAAGAATAGCTTTGACTTTACTTGGGTCGACCTCCATTCCATTAGAAGACACAAGGAAGCCCAAAAACACAACTGTTGGACTCATGAAAGAACACTTCTTTAAGTTCATGTAGAGCTTCTGTAACGCCCCGATTTTCGAGAGCATTGATTGAAACATTTATTAAAAAGATTCATTTAATTAAATAATAGTCGAGTGATCTTAATTTTATTACAATAAGACAACGTACTTTATTGAAAATTTAGATCACATTTATTCAACATAAAATAAGGAGGCAAAGCTCTAATAGTAAGATGGGTTCCAAGCTTCTTCTGTTCCTCCTGCTTCGGCAAGAGGTTCACTTCGGGGACATTCTGCTCATCTCCTCTTGTCTCGTTAGGGTATTGTTCATCCTGTTGATTCTCTGCAAAATTTGGCACGGATGCCAGGGTACACTGTACCATGAGTGATGAGATTCACTCAATAGACAACTCTTACCCACTAACCCTTACGTTACAGTTAAGCACATATATATGAATGAAAAGCAATACAGAAATGGAAAACAAGTAGCTGAATTGATTATCTAGCCTTTAACTTATGTGAATTCTATGATTCTCATCCTTGAGAAATCAATCCTCCCAGTTTAACCACTTAGACTATGGTCATTCGTGATTCCACTCCCTCTTTGCTTGCCCTAATGGGGCCCAGATGAAACAGACTAAGTTATGTACTTAGTCAGAGTCATCAACTGCCTCACAAGGAAGATTCTCCCAGGGACTAACCGTACCACTGGGCCCATAAGGAACTAACCGTAACCTTGGGAGTATATAGTCCATGACCTGGATCTATAATACGAAATCATCTTTAACCACTTTATTCATAGGAAGTGATCACGCAACGCCATATCTAGGGTTCCAAACCTCTGTCAATATATAATTCACAATATCTCCATTTCCATAATCACTGGTTGATTGCCATTTATCTCATCAAATCTCATTCGAAAACATTATTCACTTTTCCCATTAACTTAATGTCTATGTAAATTCCACGCTCGAACACCAACCCGGGAATCTAATTGTCCATTAACATTCACAATAATAATAATTGAATAGCAGAGCAGATCGATAACAATAAATGTAAGAGAAATCAGTTCACATAAAATATTCAAGATTGGTCCTTGTGACTTTTGGGTTTATCATAACTATACACAAAAAATTGATGTTATTGGGATGAATACTAAATTGCGGAATAAAAATAAATAAATAAATAATCACATTGAAAAGGTTCTGAAGTATAAGTACTCGGTTTATAACTTCATAATGCCAGTGAGTCCAGGAGTTAAAAGGAATTTTTAAAATATACTATTCCTTTCACATTGAAAAGGAATTTTAATCTACAACCTATCATTTTAGCATAATATTGCTTAAAAAGAATATGTTCATGGACTTTCATATATTAAGATACATTTACTCTTTGCTACCTTTTACTAACATGAAACTATTATTTTAATGAAATAATAAAGTTCTACCATTTAGTCTAGCTAACAAATTAGTTTAAGAGTTTTATTTTTAACTAAGTATGTATCCACACTATTGCATGCTTTTTACATATTGGAACTTGAAAGGAACACGTGTTAGTAGCAAAATCAATTTCATGTATGACATTGACACCACAATAAATGAATTTTCTGCACGTTAACAAAAGTTTCGGACAGGAACTACAAAACTTGTTTTGGACGGGGTTTTTCAGAAAACAGGGGATGTTCGGTTCAACCATGGTTCTGCGTATGGGTTCATTTTCCTTCACTTCTACACTATAAAAAAATGATATAAATACATCATAATATACTTAGGGAAGGTGAGTAAAAGTTAATCTACCTCTCCTCCGAAGTCTAAGCTTAAAAATAGGATTTTTGGCGAAAACACGTGAACTGAAAAGATGACCGGAAGAGAAGGCCACGGGGTGGCGTTGAGCGGCAGGAAAACTTCTCCTCTCTCTCTGAAACCTCTCCTATTCTATCTCTCTTTCTCTCTATCAGTATTGTTTGTACGGAGTAAAAAAAGATAACAAAAGGAAAGAATAATTATAGAGAGAAAAGGGAGACAATAGAGTAATTGTTGGGATGGGGAATCTGTGAGGGAAATGGGAGATGGTAGAGGGAGTAATTTGGCTGGGTTGTAGGGAATTAAATTGGGGGTGGTCAATCAATTCTGGAGGGATAAGGGTAGGGAATTGAATTATGGTAATGGAAAGAGTAGAGAGAGTATTGTATTAGGATAAAATAGGTATATACATACATGTGTATATGTTTAGTTTATGCATGATGGAGAGCACGTATATGTATATATATACATTACACGTTTAATATTAAACATTAAAATAATCTAGGAACTTAGGAATTAATAGCTTATTAGAATCAGTTAAACATGATTCGAAATAAAAATAATTCAAATTTTTACTTAATTTTTTTGGATTATTACAGCTTCTCTTGACGGAGGACTCTCAAAACTTGTTGAAGATGAAAAATATGTTCCTCCTTGGTCTTGCTGTATATTAAAATATCATAGAAATAAACAACTAGAAATTGTTCAATGAAAGGCTGTAATACCTGCGTCATAAAGCACATGAATGTACTTGGGGCATTTGTAAGGCCAAACAACTAGCCACCCACAGAGGCCATCTTTTGTCTTGAAAGCTGTCTTCCATTCATCTCATGGCCTTATGCATAGTTGATGGTAGCCACTTTTCAAAACAATCTTGGACAATAGACAAGCTCCAACCAACATATCCAACATATCATCAAGCCTCAGAATAGGGAATCGATACTTGATCGTAATCTTGTTTATATCACAGCTATCTACGCACATGCGCTAGCTGCCATCTTTCTTTGGTGTAAGCAAAGCCGGAACAGCACAAGGGCTTAAACTTTCACGAATGAACCCCTTGGACAATAGTTCATCTACCTGCCTTTTAAGCTCTGCGTGCTCACATGGATTCATGCTATAGGCTGGAAGATTAGGCAATTGAGAACCCGAAATGAGATCTATTGTGTGCTGGACATTGCGCATGGGAGGTAATTCGTTTGGGAGCTCTTTAGGTGTAACATCTGAAAAATGGAACAAAACCTCAGTTATTTCTGATGGTACTATAGAAGCTGATGCAGTAGTTGATTCTGAAGCTTCTTTCACTACCACGACATATATAATTCCCAGTTCCATACTCAGTTTGAAAACGCTTCTTGGTGAGAATGTGAAGAGATTTCGGCTTAATTTCAGCCACCTTATTTGGCTTCTTTTTGTTGTGTTTATCCATTTCACCAGTAGTCAATGGTTTCAAAATGATCTTCTTGTTTTTTAATGAGAAAGCGTTCGTTTTCTCTTTCTCGCAATGCTGCACATCTCTATCATAAAGCCAGGGTCTCCCAAGAAGTATGAGTGTAACATTCATGGGAATTACGTCACACCAAATAGAATCCCTATACGAACCATAAGAGAAAGAAACTAGGCAGCGCTGAGTTGCTGGAATGGAAGTGTGGTCAATCCAAGCTACCTTATACGAGTGAGGATGTGGTTGGACAGGAAACTTAAGGCGCTCCATTGTGGCTGTGGAGACAACATTCATGCAACTCCCACCATCGATAATAAGCTTTCGGGTTTGTTTTCCACAGCGAACCAACATCTGGAAAATAGACGTACGCCTTCAGTCTTCCTTTTCTTCTTTAGGTGCTGCAAGGATACGTCTAACCACAGAAATCAATGAATTGTCCACTTTTTCATCTTTTAAGTCATCCGTATTAAAGACCCCATCATCGAAGGAATCCTCTCCATCTTCGTGCTTTTGCTGGTCAAATTCGTGTTCATGCTCCACTCCGATATGTAAATTCCCCTTTGGACATTGACATGCAATGTGCCCCGATTCACCACACTTAAAGCACTTGTTGTCCTTTCCTCCCCCTTTGTTGGTTGCGTGAGTCTTAGCCTTTGGATCAAAAGCATTGGAAGACGGTTTCTTAGAACCACTGGGCTGGAAACGACTTGCATCATTGTACCCTCTAGCTGCCGTCGCCCCGGCTTGAGAACCAAACTTTTTAGACATCGGGTACTTCAAGTACTCCTCCATATCCAACGCAACCTGGAAGGCATGTTCAAGACTGTATAAAGGTTGACGAAGCAGCTCCCTCCACCTCACACAAGCCTTGAATCGAGCAAGAATTTGACTTAAGTCTTCTCACTTGACTCCTCATCTTAAGATCATCAAATAGCTGCATATATTCAGCCACAGACATGCTGTTTTGCTTTAACTCAATGATTTGTTCACACAATTCCTCATGGTAATTAGATGGCATGTACTTTTCCCGCAACTAAGCCTTCATCTCTTGCCAAGTACCAATTGGTGGTTGCCTTGATCTCCGAATATCACCTTCACACCTATGCACAAGATTTTTGCCAATGCTATAAGCTTCATCTTAGCAAATCTTACTCGCTGATCGTCAGCCATATCGTGCCAATCAAAGTACTCCTCAATGCAGGCAAGCCAACCGAAAAGAACGTAGGATTTACCTTACCTTCGAAAGTTGGAACATCCATTTTTATCTTCTTAGTGATATCTCCTGCTGTGTCATACGTCTGCATATTGATTCCTCTGTATCAAGTCGTTTGTCCAATTGAAGATGGAACATTGTGGCCCACCTTGACCTTGGGCAATTCTGAATTGTTGCTGTTGAGGAGAATTTGGAGGCTGTTTTGATGATTCCCCGCCTAGATTCCCATCTTTTCCACTAGGATTATTATTTGCAGAGTTCTCTCCTTGTTCGCCTGTTGTTGGACCATCATTACCCTGAGTTGTTTGGCCTTCCAGAGTACCTAGGAAGCACGGGTACTGGTACGGGATCCGAAAATAATTAAAAAAGATAAGGTACGGGTACGACAGGGGTACGATGGTTTTTTTTTTTTTTTTGAACAACAAAATTTATTAACCTCTGGAAATGAATTACAAAGATTAAAAGGATTTATGTGTATCTTTTAAAATTTTGGCATGATTCGTTAGATATAACGAGTATAACATATTTTATAGATACAAGCAAGATAACAAAAGCTAGTAGCACTTGAACTTGAACCCATACCGCTTGATGGACTCATCTTCCTATGACATAAAGTGCAATAGCTAATTTTTGTGCTTGCAACTATCCTAGATTTCAAAATGGTGAAAAAAAGATATTTCAAGGCCTGTCTAAAACAATTGAAAAACTGAATAGATTTTGACATAATGAGAGAGAAGGGGCAGCAAAAATAATGAGAGAAAGAAAGAGTGAGAGAAAGAGACAGAGAGACAGAGAGAGAGGAGTCGCAGTCGCTGGAGGAAGATCGACAAAAAAAATTAGTAAACCCTGCTATTGTTTTTCCAAAATCAAGCTCTCGATTTGAGTCGTGGTCTCGAGTTAATGACTTTATCGCATTGAGTTCTTTCATATTAAGGTCAATAGTTTGAGTTTTTTTTCCATGCACAATCCCTAAAGTTTTGAAAACTTTACGAATAGACCAAAAAGTACCCAGCAAAGTGCCCAACGAAATACCCATAAACTCAAAAGTACCCGGTATGTGTTTTGAAGTACCCATGAAGTACTAGTACCCGGTACAGGTACTTTGGGGTTTTAGAAGGACTCGTGCTTCATAGCAGAGTACTAAGGCGTAGATTGCAATTATCCATCTGGTCTGCAAGTTTTTCAGAATGTCTTATGCTAGAAATCAATTAATCTTCCTCTAATGGGTCTGCCAGATTGTGTAGACATGATGCTGCTCTCGCTCTGATACCAAAATGTTGTAGGACAGAATCGGAATAGGGTTAAGGCTGATCAAAACCTAAGAAAATGGGTTGTTTTGGGGCTGTGAACAGTGGACGTTAACAGTGAATAAGAAGAGAAGAATAAGGGTTTTAAGAAGATAGATCTAGGCCTCACACCTAGGTTATCAAAGGCATCACACCAAAGAATGAGAGTGCATCACACAATCTTAAAGCATAAAGCTGCAGGAATTTTATGTATTCAATCATTCATTCATAATTCAAACTCTTGAAGTACATTAATTTATAGACTCCTAATCATGTGTTAAATGCAAATGACTACTCCTATTCCTAAACGTATTAATTACTCCTATTTCTAAGAAGTATTAATACCAAAGACTATCCCATTCCCTAGATTGCTATGTAGGATGAATGTGTGATCTTATGGATGCATACATTAAATATGTGGTCAAACTTCTCTACACAAGAGTCACAAGGCTCATGAAAAGTCACAGCCTTTAATATAGTGCATGCCTAATTAATATCCCAAGTGGGCCCTATGTCATCCAACATGTGCCAAATTAAGGCTTGGGCCTTAGAACCATACTGTCCGCGCCTTTTATACACTTTTAATGTGATGCCATTTCCCATCATATAGTCGGTCTGCATTTTTTGGCGTGGCATGGCCCTTTGCATGTGAAGGTTATACTGATAGTTTACGTTCTACTAACTGATAAAAACTCTGCTTTTTTACTCAATCTAAAAATGTTAAATCTGTTTGATGTGGAAAAGAAGGGGGAGGGGGGGCGGGGGAAGCGCCAATTGCAATGAAATTACAGGTTATTGGAGATACAAGTACCTGGTTTCAGCGCCTCACGTTTGTTTCTTTTCTACTTGGTAAGTTCCATATCTCGACGCTGACTTAGCCATTTTGTATGTATATCAATAGCCTTCTTTACTTTGTTCTTTGAGTTTTCACCTTTACAATGTTAACAGGGTGGCTGCTACAGACACTTGGATCCCTTATAGCATTGTCTCTCGTTATTAACTTGATTCTTTTTCCTTGAGAGCTGCTTTTTTGATAGGCCCTAAGAGAGCTTCTTGATGGCTCTGTGTACCTAATATTACTTTGCATATCAACAGTGCTAGCTCTCTTTTTCTTATTGTACTTCCACTTTTTTTTTTAACTTCCATTACTTTCTGCTCAAGAAATTTTGCAAACCGAGTACTGCTACGTAGTACTTCCATCGAAATCGCTCTGATTAGTTTTTTGAGACCTTTGTTTATAGTACCATGATGTATGCAGAAAATTATGTTCGACATGTAAAGCACAATCGATTGGTTTTCGTTAGATATGGGATCTCTTATTCATCTAAGATTTGGTTTGCTCATTTAGCATCCCTATCTCTGCTTTTCTTCTAGGAGTCGTTTCCTTCTGTATGAAGGCAGGAAGTGTTCTACCGTTAATGCTGTATTTTGGTCATGGTGTTGTGGTGGTATTTACCTAAGGCGAGAAAAAATCATCGGGAAAGAGTACTTTTAATTTCCTAAACGTTATTTATCTTTCATCTTTGTAGTTGTTAGTAGTTACGAATTACGAGCATTGCAAACTGGCATTTAAGTACTTGACTTAGGATTATTTATCTTGATGGTACTTTGTTATGAAAGTGATACGTCTCAATCAAGCCACATCATTCCATATACACTTTGGGCGGAGAAATCCTCGTACGGAGTCAAAAAGTATGTAATCCACGAAGAAACACCTAATGCATATAGACACCAATTTCACTTATACTATGCATCACCATCCACTAACTCTAGATCTTTGCATATGCTTGATACACACTCGCTGTATTACTACTATCACTGATCCTATATATGCATATCACTTGCATAAACTCATCACGGGCCTTGATATTACCCCTCAATGAGTCACTTTAGCTAGCCATGGATAGAAGTGGCATAGTTGTTTATCCAGGCCAACGTGTTGCTAGTCAAAAGTGCAATATTCACGATCCGTCCCCTTGCGATGTTCTTCATGTTGCCGTTCATGCCATTACCAACTAACCGTCAGAGGACGTATCATCATCAGTCAAGGCTGCATTGACCCAGGTTTGCACGTCACTCATCATGAGCCCAAAATTTGAGCCCTTGATTTAATTAATCTCCCCGAGTGATTTTCTGATTAGGTCCACCAATTCTTTGTGCTAGCTTTAACATCATGGCAGAAGTCAACTGGGTGTTTTCCAGGGTCACGGAGAGGGCAATATGGGCTAGAAGCTTTGGGCTTGTTTGGATGGACTGGCATGGCTTGAGAGTGAAGTGAAGCAAAGTCTAGGGTAAGAAGTTGTGCTGGAAGATGTTCTGACGAACTCTGTGTTGGTTTGTCCGGCGGCTGAGGTTGAGTTAATGTAGGAAATGGAAATGAATATGAAGAGAAGGGTTGTAAGAAAATGGTTAGGCTCGCTGGGGGTTGGTTTTGTGGCATGGATAGTGATGTATCTGTTGAAAAGTAAGTAAGCTTGATTAAGAAATAAGAAAAATGTGTGGATACTGTTCCACATCATGCCTGCAGCCTTTAAAGACTTTGGAAGCCACATTTGTTGACCCAGTGGAGGAAGAGTTCAATTTGAAATTGGTGACGGCTGCCGGTGTTCACACTCATGTTGTATGCCTATATATAGATGTACTTGTGTGTGTTGAAAGGATGAGTGGTAGAGAGAAAAGAACACGTACACAAGTGTTCTTAAGAGATTAAGAGAACCCTAATGGGGGTTTCTCCCCACACATAGTGGGAAAGAACAAGTCATGAGTGAAGTGATTTGAGATTGAGGTTGAGTAGAACTCTCTCCATTGTATTTGTATCTAGCCCATATAGGGGAATACTCTCCTCCCGTGGACGTACCTGATTTTGGGGAACCACGTAAAAAATCTTGTGTATGTGTGCGTGTGTTTGTGACGCTTTCGCTATTATAATAGCCTCTCTACCATTCCAATAGTGGTATCAAAGGTCAAGTTCGAGCGTAGGACTGAGCATAGAAGAATTGGGCAAACCCAGTAAAATACGGAGTTTTGTTAGAGAATACGAAACAGAGTTGGTACAAAACCGACTTATGAGAAGTAGCCAAGAAGAAGCTGCTATTAAAGGCTAGGAGGACCAATCGGCCCGGCACAAGATCGAATTTGAGCAAATATCAGAGATGGCTAATTTTCCGAAGTGAACGAAAATCACTTTGGAGAATTGAAGAAGAAAGAGCTCGACGAGGTGAGTTCATTGGCGCAGATGGCGTCAAATTTGAAGTTAAAATGAGCTTTGAAGAGCTATTTGAAGCGATGTCGGTGATCCTTCTGTTTTCCAGAGGAGACACAGAAGAATAAGAAGATGGTGAATGGAGAAGAGATGTGTGATGGAGATTGGAGAGTAAACTCTGGTGAATGAAGATAGCTGGTGCACCATTCTTTAATAAAACAAATAGAAAGTTGTCCGGTGCATGAATTATTGTAGAGAATTGAATTGGTCACATGGGCCTAATGCTCCCAGCCAAAGAAAAAAAAAAACACCTTGCAGAAAGAAGATTGGAGTTTGTCTCCCACCAAGGGAGAAATCACAGTGCACCACCCTGCAATCTCAGGAAATCCAGTCAAAGTCCTTGAACTTATCAATTGTTGCTGCTTAGTCCCTGGCAGTAGTTCCAAGGGAATTATCTAGTGTGTGTGGCACCATTAGATCTATGTGCAACCGTATATATACAAGTACTATGCGGGTGAATAGTTTTGTATATAAAGATGAAATTTTGGCTATCAAATTCCAAAAGCGACAAGACGGGTTGAAGGAAAATCCGAGGAGATTTTCCTGTTACTTTGTGACAAACTACAGAGTGTTCAATGTTTTGCGGCGAACTGTGGAGTGTTCGACAACAAAAAAAAATCATGCCAATTCGTCATTTGGAATCCAGACAAGATTGTGTCAATAGATGGGAGTCAGCCTCTTTCCAGGTGGAGTGTGAGACCATCCGGATTGAGCCTCTGGTGTGAGCAGAGGGTTGCTGTATTGACAAAATGATGAAGATCAACCACCAAAGTGGTTGAAGGGGCTCAAGGAAAATGAGCCAATACGAACAGCTAACAGTTGTTCCTACACACGAAGGTTATGACAATAGATAGTTGTCTAGCGAGATGTGACGACGAGAGACGGATGTGTTGGTGAGAGAAAATCAAGCTTAAGGGGGGATGTTGAAAAGTAAGTAAGCTTGATTAAGAAATAAGAAAATGTGTGGATACGGTTCCACATTATGCCTGCAGCCTTTGAAGACTTTGGCAGCCACATTTGTTGACCCAGTGGAGGAAGAGTTCAATTTGAAATTAGTGACGGCCGCCGGTGTTCACACTCATGTTGTATGCCTATAGATGTACTTATGTGTGTTGAAAGGATGAGTGGTAGAGAGAAAAGAACACGTACACAAGTGTTCTTAAGTGATTGAGAGAACCCCAGTGGGGGTTTCTCCCCACACATAGTGGGAGAGAACAAATCATGAGTGAAGTGATTTGAGATTGAGGTTGCGTAGAACTCCCTCCATTGTATTTGTATCTACCACATATAGTGGAATACTCTCCTCCCGTGGACGTACCTAATTTTGGGGAACCACGTAAAAATTCTTGTGTATGTGTGCATGTGTTTGTGACGCTTCCGCTATTATCAGAGTCTCTTTACCATTCCAACAGTATCCACTTTTTTTTTTGAACTGCGTGGCGTAGCCACTTAATTTATGAAAGTGACTTCAGTATTATACCATGAAGTTTCTATATGCAGGTGATATGTATGGCAAGTGGGCGACTTGCTGGGAAATTTCTTGAACCTTCAACTTGCTGTGATATGTTTGGTTTTGCCCATTATGCATCGACCATAGAGTTCTCTAGCTTGTTGAAAACCAATAAAGATCCTAGCTAGAATTTGTCAATCTGATGATTTGGTGCCACACCTTTTGCATTGTTTGATCGGTTGAGAATTCGAAGGAGGGTGTAATTGCTTTGTTTGTCGAAGCATATAGTTTTGTTAAGATTGAAATGCAGAACGTAGATCAATGGACTTGAGCTTTTTTCTGTGAACTAAAAACCAGAGAAATTATGAGCTTCATTTGAAAATTAAAAAAATGTATTCAAAATATTGTTTTTAAAAACATTTTCAAAAATTAGTTCTTGTGGTTTGAAAAAGTGATGGGGCAAGTTTTATTTATCCAAGTTTGAAAAACGCAAGTGGCGGCTAACTCATGCGGTAGAGCTCTTGGATGCCCCATACTGCATCCCGGGACCGAGTACCATCTCCCCTATAATAGATTAGGAATGACGAATGAAAAAAAAAAAGAAAAAAAGAGTTTGAAGAAGAGATGGTGTCCATTGTTTTTTTGTTATGGTTGGAGTGATGTGGAGAGATGAAATAACGTGGAATACTGGAATGTTTCTAAACTCCTCCGACGGGATTCGAGGACCCTGACCCTTGGGACAGCAAGGTTGAAACGTAGATACATGAGTTTTCGAGAGGAAATGGAAAGGCCAAAAAAAACTCCAACAACAGCCTTTTTCTTGTCATTTTTATGTACTTAACCCACTTCAAGCTTCATTTCACCCCAAAGCCACTGCTCCCTCTGGGATTTAGGGTCCTGTATGGCTGTATGTGCCCACTCTTTTGCTTTTTCTATGTAGATAGATTTGTATAAAATAATCTAAAAAATTTATTCATCTTAGCGATAACCATTTTGTAGTTTTATTTTTATTCTTTTTTTTTTTTTGCGTTTGTTAATTTTGCGTCAAGCTTTTGATGATTATAAGTTCGTCTCAACGAGAGAAGTCAGTCTAAGAAAAGATAACTTACTAACAAAAAAATATCCACACTATAAAAGGGACGGAGGGAATAACATTTTTACTTCCATAGAGTGATAAAAAAAAATGAGAAAATTAAATTGAAGTGGGCCAGATTTTAGGCCCTGAATTAATTGGATCAAACTAGTGGACCATGCTAGAAAGGAACGCGACCCAGACGGACTAGGCCCAATTGGGATGGACCATCTCAATAGGCGAAGTAAAAGTCCGATCGGCGTAAAGATTATTCTAGAAGGTGCTTAATGGATTTACTTGATATAGGGGTCCGCCCTAATCGGAGAAGCTACCTTGATAAGCATCATAAAATGTCCTAATAGGGGCAAAGCTCCGGAGACAGAGATCTAGTTGAGAATGATGTCTGCCCTAATCGAAAAAGCTTCCTTGATAAGCGTCATCAAGTGTCCCGATAAGGGCGAAGCTCCAGAGATTTAGGGCTATCTTGGACACCAGGAAAGGAGAGCCTATAAAAAGGGATTTCGCCCTCAACTAAAGGTACACACAATCTTACTCTCGAGACCCTAGTTTCCTCTCTTCTTTTGCATTCAGTCTCTGACTTAAGTATCGGAGGGGTATTTCGGCCAAACCTCGACCGGATAGCCTAACGTTCTTTGAGTCTTGTAGGTGCTCTCGCCAAAACCCTACTTTAGCACGACTTTCGATGGCTTGCTTTCCTAAGGTGAAAACCTACCCCACCTCATAAATAGTCATCCTATTTGGAGATTCTACTTATGTCCGTCAGCCCAGTCGTCGCCGCTCAACGGTCCATGCTCGCTGCTGGCCTCTCTCCCTCCTCCGCCTAGAACCCCCACCGTCGTCTCTCACTCCACCTCTAGTCGCCGTCGTTGCTGTACGTATGTAGCTTCTGATTGTTGAGGTATGATTGGCTAGGAAATTTTTTTGCCAAAATTTTATTGAGATTTTGATGCCAGATTTCATGGAATATTTGCAGAACTATATCATGAACAACTTATGGTATATTTGTACATTGTGTTTGTATGCATTACACAGCCGATGCGCTTAAGTATTTCATGGAATGGGTTTTTATTGACAACATACAATAATATATCATGTATCATCATGGAATATTGTTACATGTTAACAAAATGAATGTCATTGATAATTTTTGGAAAAATTCCATGAATCCATTTTGACGGGATTATTGCATGCGTGAATCTATTGTGTTTTTATGGTTTTTTTAATTTCAATTTAATGGTGGATTTTTTTCCGATTAAATACTGGTGTTCTTTTTTAATACAGTAAAAATGATAAATCAATAAATCATGTTCACATATCTTTTAAAAATGGTTCATTGATACAGTGAACAATGATTTGTTCCCATGTCCTTCCACAAATAGATTATGGAAACAAAAGAGGGTTATTTCAAAGTAAATATGGTTTATTGATTTACCATAGGGTGATTTGATATAGTAAAAGATGATTTTTTTTTTTACCACTTCGGTGATTTTACATAGTAAACATGATAAAATCAACACATGATTCATGGTAAATAATTTTACCATGTTTGTGAGTTACAGAGTTTGATTAGTATTTTAACATTTTCAATTTTGTTTTGATATTTTAGGGCAAAGAAGATTAGGAATTTAGGAGAGAGAATGGGTGGTTTGGGATTTATTTAAATTTTAAGATGCCAACTTAAATTTTAAAACCAACTAGGATGTGGACATAAATAAGTTTATAAAAGAAAACCTATATTTAACTCCCCAATAAAAACACTCAAAGTACCTTAAAAACTCATGGTATTTAATTTAACTTCCACACTTTCTACTTAGTAAATACAATGACCACATTGACCAATAACCTCATTATATAGAAGACTTGGAATCTTTTAGACTCCACACACTAACACATATACACCATACCAACACACGCACCTCAATACCAACATACACAATGACTCGCGACTAGACCAAGAGAAGCAATTTTGTTGACCCTCCTTAAAAGAGGGTTAATAAAACTCTCCCTCCTATTGGTTGAATTGGTATGGGTCCCACCATTTTGTGATGTCATACTTACCAAAAAATGCATTGCAGACATCACATTGTGGTAAGCATGACATCACTTTATAATATGACCCACACATTTCGACCAATAGGAGGGAGGGTTTTGTTGACCCTCTTTTAAGGAGGGTCAACAAAATTGAACTCCTAGACCAAGTGACTTTTTACTAACCGAGACTCAAATACATTACCAGGATTACACAATGAATCTAACCAAGTAGGAAACTTTTGACAAACAATTAGAAATCAGGGGCGCAGACAGTAATTTATATGACTTCGGGTTCAAACTGTATCCTTGATGTTTGTTCAGTCATAGTACCTGAGTCTTGGACCATAGTAAAAGGTCAATATGACAGCAATCTTGCCCATTGTTATTTACTTATGAAGTTACCTTAATTTGATTCTTTGAGTTGTGTTTGAAAATGTGGAGATTTCCATTCTATGTATATCATATATTTACACCTCAAGTTACTTAAGATCCTTCCAGTTGCATGCGTCTGCAAATGCGAAAACAATTCTATCTTCGACATACAAAATTGATTTTTTTTACGTAAAATTCAAATTGATGACCGTACTTGGACAATGTATATCGATCTATTTGCATATGAATTTACTTTAGATTCTTTGAGTACTCGCGTCTGCAAACGTGAAATTCTATCTTTGAAATATGACATCGAATTTGGTACGTACAAATGTTCAATGTCGCCATTATCTACCATTCTTGGAGCCGCCATGTACGTAATTAGTAACATTTAAGCACTAGAGAGGGAGTGACGTTACCAATGTACTATCAATGATTAATCTGAAGAGTCGATTATAGACATCCTTCACGTATATGGATTGAAATATTAATTGATGCATGGTCAACAATTGAATATTTTACTTTGGTTAAGAAAAGTGTGAAATGGAATGACGGCATGTTACTTATTTTACTGCCGTGAAGAAATTTAAATCTCGAGCTAGTGAACGTAGTTATCCGATAAAAAGACCTACTTGTCATATAAATATCGTAGTGAAAGGCTTTTTTCTTATGGATTAGTCGTTTATCGGTTATCCTACTATCATAAGTCGTTATTTTTGTCGAAAAAATCAGTAAGTACGTACCCAAGATTCAATTTACATTAAGAACATATGGTTTATGTAGAAATATATTTCCTGCTTTGACAAACTAATTTTAGTGCAGTCAAATTAGAGGTACATCACTAACTAACTTACTTAATTAACCAAATTAACAAGATTTCTTACCCTAAAAAATTAACGGAATTAACAAGATTTCTTTTGACTGAACTCAGCCGAAGACTTTTTCGACCTCTATATATTCAGTTCATCAACTTGAACTCACTCACCCCTTAATCTTGTCTTCATCAAGAGAATATCCATACATACATACATACATACATACATACATACATATTTTGTGATGGTTAGACCTCTCTCTCTCTCTCTCTCTCTCTCCAGTTTGCTGAGTTTTGTATTTATGCATGCAGGGCTTTCACAATATTGCTTTGGTCCTATTACTACTATGCATGGTTATGGTAGAAGGAATAACATCACCAAATGGAGGCTTTAACGTGGTCGAATTTGGGGCTGTTGGAGATGGAGTAACAGATGATACTGCGGTATGAAAAAAAATATTCAAATAAATTTATGTTTTCCCGCGTCCAATCCATAATTTGATCATGCATGCAGGTACGTATATGCATATAAATGCAGGTCGTAGCCATAAATTTTAGATAGCGGAGTTAAATACCCCATATCAAATATTGTTAATTTATGCGGAGCCAATCTGCGGGAGAAATAAATTTTCATAATATATATTGGACTTGTATTTTTATAGCAACTCCTATGTCAAAGCAAAAAATTAACCAAATTAATTTAGTACATTTCCTATTTTTTCCTTGGAAGTCAAATTTGAAGAGATCTTCATTTCGCTAATTACCTCATTTATTAATTGTTGTCTTCTTTTCCTATCTTTTAGGTTTTACAGTACAATAAATATAGTTCAAAGACTGTCTATATCGTTTCATCCTCAATTTAAATCGGAAAAGAAGAAAAAGGAGGATTTAATTCATATATACGCATGACGTACAAAAGAATATTATTTCTACGTTTGTTAGATTTTTTATTTTTTTTAACTTTCGAACATTACCCTTGGAATTGAATATTTCTAATGGTTTGTCTTTAATTTTGCCACAAAAAAAAAAAAAAGGCATTTCTGAAGGCTTGGAAAGCAATTTGTGGATCTAAATCACAAGAAAGTTTATCTGTACCAGCGGGTAAGACATTCTTGGTGAAGAAGGTGGCGTTTGAAGGTCCATGCCAATCCTCTTCAGTCAATTTTCAGGTAATTTGTCTACAAATAATTTCAAGATAATAAGATTTGTTTAGAAAGAGTTAGCATAAATCCAGGTTAATAAGATTTGTTTTAACAACAAATAATTTCTAAAATATGTTTATTGTTTAATGGCTCCAATTATTTTTGGAACGGCGAAGAAGAAAATTTTATAAATAGAGATAGTAGAAAATTTAGTGGCTCCAATTAGTACAATGTCGTTTGGCTAAGGTTTTACATGTTTTGGTATCGGAAATGCAGGTTTTGGGCAAGATTATAGCACCAGAAAAGAAATATTTTGGTTCTGGCACACAAGATTGGCTTACTTTCAGCAGTGTGTATGGACTCATTCTCAATGGAGATGGAGACATTGATGGCTTTGGGTCAAGTTGGTGGAGTTCCTGCAACAAAGTGGGTTAATTAATTAGGAAACAATTAAATCATATTAATTTTCTTTTAAATAACATCGCTTTTATGGAAATAATTTGTGCTGAATTTGTATTTGTTTTTAATTTTCAGTTACCTCAATGCTTTGGTAGACCTGCGGTGAGTAGAGCCTCCTTTTTTTTTTCCCATTGGGTTTTTTTTTTTGGGTGATAATTAATCCGTCCACGCTTTATCCCCATAAAATCAACTTACTAAAATGAAAAAATCCCATAAAATCATCGAGTTGGTTTTACGGAATTTCTCATAAAATCTTACGGCATACCCAGCCTAAGAAAAGAAATGGATCCCCTTTTTTCACACAAAAAATCTTTTTTGTTTGATTAATTAATAAGATTTGGTGAATATGACAGCTTTTGACATTCAATAATTGTAACAACCTTCGAGTTAGTGGAGTGAGTATTACAAATGCTCCACGTAATCACATCTCAATGACAAAATGTGCTGACGTCACCATCTCCAACATCAAAATATTTTCACCCGACTACACCCATAATACCGACGGCATCGACATCAATCTCTCCAAAAGAATTCAAATTCAACATTCTGACATCAGAACTGGTATTTTAAGTTCCTAGCTATTAGCATTTCTTTTCTTGTTGCTTATTTGTTTTTTGTTTTTTTTTTAAAGGAGTGAAAAGAATGGAAATATCCACTTCCCTGTTGTTCTTGCTTGTTTGGGAAAATACACACTCGTATTTGGGTGTGTTCTGTATGTACCTTCAAAATGTCACTTTAATACGGACACAATTTCGACCACATATTAAGTGCATATGGTACACACCTTTAAATAGTGTATATGTATATTGTAGGGTGTCCAGAACATTATACCATAATTTCCTCATAAAAATCTTGTGTCAATCGAATACGATGCACGTGAAATCCGTATTTTATTTTTCTTACTCCACTTCAGTAAAATATTTTCTCAAACGAAAATAATTAATTTTTCTGCAACAAATTTGACAAATGAAAAAGTGAAGAAATATGTTTACAAAATTAATGTGTTTGTCATATTATTAGGTGATGATTGCATTGCTATCAATAGTGGCAGCTCCTACATCAATATTACTGGTGTAAATTGTGGTCCAGGCCATGGAATAAGGTTTGTTAATTAATCCTAGAGAAACAATAGTAATTTTTCAATTGATAATTAATTATTTATTAGTTCGATAATTAATTATTTGTTTGTTTGTATATATTTAATTAGTATTGGAAGCTTGGGAGAACATTATAGTGAAGGGACCGTGGAAGAGGTGCATGTAGTCGGTTGTACCTTCACTAGGGCTCAAAATGCGGCAAGGATCAAGACATGGCAGGTACTCAAGAATAATAATGCTGAAAAAGTAAATATAAAAATCAATGTCTTACTTGTTTATTTGTTTAAAATAAGTAACTAGCGTCAAACCCGTGCTACGCACGGCCATATACCCTACATGGTTAACTTTTTATTTTATATTCTACTTCAAAAAACAATCTTGGTTGACATTAATCAAGTATTTATGTGAGCTATCAAAAATCTCAAATAAGGATGAATCTCATTGTCGTAAAGGTTTGAGAACCACTCAGGAGCTGGATTGATTATTATCATAAATTGATGGAAATTAAACAAACAATATAGAATAGGAAATACACGTACAAACTGTCGTTTAACAATACAAATTTATTTATTTTCACTTAACTTATTTCCCTATTTTAGGCATTAAAGCTCAGCTCAATTGTCGGTAATGATGTGTGGAAAATGTAATCCCAAGAAAAGTGAAGTGACTTATTTCCTTATGTTAAGCAATAAGTAAATAAGTTGTGAAAACCAAACAAGGCCTCATGAATCTAGTGCAGTGGAGAATTATAACTGAACCCAAACCACCCATATATATATTGACCTTTCTATGCAAGATTTTGTGGATTTTTTTGTTCTTTGTATATGTAACTTGCTCATTACTATTTACCAAAAAAAAAAGCATGGCTCACTACAAAATAATGCGATTTTACATTTAATGTAACTAATCTCTTCTATTGAATTATTCTTCCAATATTTTTTTTTTCTCTATTAACTAGGTTTGTTGTGTCCTACAGGGTGGCAATGGATATGCTAGGAAGATCTCGTTCGAGGACATTACATTATATGAATCTATGAACCCCATCATCATTAACCAGTACTATTGTGGAGGAGGGGGACCTTGCAAAAATGAAGTAAGACTAACAATTCATAGAATGTCAATTAGTTATACATATCCTATCGTTATGTTCTCGTGTCTCAGAAAATACAGAAAACTTGCTCGACGTACATTTTTTCCCAAGGACATTTTGAAAATAATCCACTTTTATAATTTGTGTTGAAAATGACTATATAAAACAAGGATCAACATTCCCACATCTCTCTCACACTCATGAAACATCGGTTTTACAGACGGGGGCAGTGGCAATAAGTGACGTCTCATTTATTGGATTTACCGGGACATCTGCTACTGAGGCCGCAGTCCAACTAAAATGCAGCAAGAGCGTAGGTTGCACTGGCATCTTCCTGGACCGGATCAACATAACAGCATCGTCTAATAAAATGGTTTACTCCGAATGCGTCAACGCCCATGGGACTTCAAGTGGTTCAAACATCCCTAGTGTTTCATGCTTACTTCCCTAATGCTCATATCGTGATCTTCAGAATCCAGTGCATTGTTTATTAACGTAGGAAAGTTGAAAGCAACGGACCCTAAGCAAAACACCTTTTCGCTTGATGATCTTTAGAATACTTATGTTTACATCCCGACATTGCATAATTGGAAAAAGTTTTGATATAAATACTAATTAATTGCCTATTCCCTTTTCCATCAACATATTACACGGATTCCCTTTTGAATGGGAATCTGATAGATCATTGCCTTTTGAATGGGAACCTGTTACTTATCGTATTCCCTTTTTCTTTTTTTGGGTAATCTAGAAATTAGATTGAACTAAAACGCGAGAAACGTGCTTCACCAAAGAGGTGATAAATATATGTTTACAAACCCAGCCAAGAAAAGACTAATCAAGGATACTCATAGTACCCAGACGGTCCCTAATCATAAACTCTCGGAGTGAGAGTGGCATCTCCTCAGTGACAATGAGGTTCTCAATTTGTTCCGCTCCAATGCCTGCCAAGTGATCTGCACACTCGTTAGCTCCTCTATAGGTATGCGTGAGTGTGGTTCCAGTTCCCTGAAGTAAAACTTTGGCCTCCAAAATGATATTCCTTTGAGGATGATTCCCGTCAGCGCCCTTGTTAATGAGGTCTGCCGCTATTAGAGAGTCTGATTCTATCACCACATTCTGCATGCTCTTTTCCAAGATGATTGTCAATCCCCGGTATATTGCCCAGATTTCAGTAGCCAAGCTGTTTTGAAAATCAAGCTTCCCTAGTAACCCAGAATCCAATCTCCATCTTTCTCCCGTAATAGCCCTCCAAATCCCGCTTTCTTCGTCGACTCATACCAACATCCATCGGTATTGAGTTTTAAACCTGAAACGGGAGGAAACCAAACAGTTAGCGGCTGTCTTTTTGGTCCCATGGTTATCAAAGTCCTAAATGCTTCCTCAATTTCTTTGGAGTAGGAAATGATATTCTTGAAACTAACTGTTAACGGCACATCGATGTTATCAAAACTCTTCTTATTTCTGTCCTTCCAGATTTGCCAAAGAAGGGCTATGAAAGTTGTTCCAAGGAATATCATTTCCTACTCCCGAAACTTTCTTGGATTTAAGATTACGTGAAATCCAATCCGAAATGGGGCATTCAGAGCTATTGATAAACCAGAGACTGCTGCGAAAGAAGGACCAAAGGTCCTGGGCTTGGGGGCATCCCCGAAAGAGGTGATTTATAACTTCAATGCCAACTTGACTATCTTGGACACAAATCAGAGAGGCACATACCCCTGTTCGCTCGAAGTTTATTCGTAGGAAGTTTGTTAAGGAGAATAAGACAGATAAAAGTTTTGAGTTTAGAAGGGATTTTAAGTTTCCAAAACCACTTCCAACTGGAAAGATCATCAGCTTCCTTACGAATAAATTCATATGCACTGGAAGTGGAAAAACCTCCATCCACAGCAAAAGCCCAGGCCGCTTGATCATCATTTGAAATAAAAGAAGAAGGGAGATGAACATTTCTAATCGTCTCAATAGTCTCGCTATTATGTAAATGCATAACGTTAGTAAGATACCAAGTCTGGTTGTCACCAATGATCCCAAAGACTTTCATACCAGAGTTAACATGATTCCCGGGAAATTTAAAACCAAGGGAACAACCCCCACACCACCAGTCATTCCAAAAGTTTATGGTTTCCCCATTCCCGATAATCCACTTGGTCTTGTTATGGACAAACTTATAAGTGTGCATGAAACTTCTCCAAGTGTGGGAAGCAGCACGATTACTCGACCATCCAGTGATGGAGTTGTGTCTAAGATATTTCTTATTAAGCAGCTATACCCACAGTTTGTCCTGGTTCGTTTTAAGGTTCCAACCAAGTTTGGTGAGGATAGCCAAGTTCTGGTTTCGAGCAGTTTTAAGGCCAAGCCCTCCTTTATCCTTCTCTCTACAAACTTGGTTCCATCTAACAAGGTGAATCCTTTTTTTTTTTTTATCTCTAGTATCACCCCAAGAAATTCCTATTCAATCTGTCAAGGGTTTTGCAAACTTGGATGGGAATTTCCATAGTTTGCATGAGATAACTAGCATTAGTGGAAGTAACATGTTGGATGAGGGTAGCCCGTCCAGCAAAGGAGAGGGTGCTGCTACTCCCCCCCTAAAGTCTATTTTGGACCTTTTCGATGAGAGTATTGAAGTGTTGTTTAGTGACTCTCCCGCGAAGCAAGGGAACTCCGAGATACTTACCAGGATCATTGGTCAAGGATATATGTACCAGTCAAGGCACTAAGTCTCCTTGCTCTATTCCTTGAGACATTCTTAGAAATGAAAAGTTTCGATTTGTGAAGGCTAAGAGATTGTCCAGAAATGTTGCAGAAATTATTAAGCACTTCTATTATGGCCTTGCAAGTATCAAAACTATATTGCCTAAAGAGGATTAAATCATTAGCAAAAAATGAATGCGTAAGGGGAAGGGAATTGCTTGAGACTTTAATACCTTTCCACTTACCTTTTGCCACCTTCTCATTGATCATAATAGATAGTCTCTCCATACATGAAACAAAGAGATAGGGCGACAAAAGAGTCACCTTGTCTGAGACCTCTACTAGGAGTGAATTCATCGAGGGATTCCCCATTCCACAAGACCGAGGAGGACACATTGGTAACACAATCCATAATTAAAGAAATCCACTTCTCATTGAACTTGAAAAGGTGTAGAGTATTTTTAAAAAAATTCCATGAGATTTTTTCATAAGCTTTCTCCAAATCAATTTTGAACACCATTCCACCTTTCTTACCTTTTTTAAATCTTAGGGTATGAAGGATCTCCTGGGTGATGATAACATTATCATTAGTAGACCTACCAGGAATGATACTACGCTGAAATGGGCTAATGATTTTATGCAAAAAAGGTCTAAGTCTGCCAACAAGGATTTTCGTGATAATTTTGTAAAGCACGTTACAAAGGCTAATAGGCCTAAACATCTTCAACGAGTCTGGGTTATCAATCTTGGGAATGAGAGCAATAAACATTTTGTTCACTTCGTAAGGAATCGACAAAGAATTAAAGCATTTTTTTTAATGAAATCACAAACATCATTCCCAACTATATTCCCGTATTTGTGGTAAAAGATAGCATGAATCCCATCGGGTCCAGGTGCCTTAAAATGATTAATATTTTGGACCGTGCTCCAAATTTCAGTATTGGAAATCGGGGCAGAAGCCCTCATATTATCCTCAAGAGAGAGCACAGGCACCGAGTGATTAGGCAATGTATTACCAGCAGTAGCCACATTACCAGTAAACAAATCTTGGAAAAAAGTTTGAACCATATCTTTGAGATGGATAGTGTTATCCACCCAGATATTATCAGAATTTTCAAGCATAGAGATATTAGCTTTCCTACGACGAATAATAGTGGACAAATGAAAGTACTTGGTGTTATGTTCCCCAGATGTTATCCATTTGGCTCGGGATTTCTGGAACCAGAGGATCTCCTCTTGCATTAAAACATTGTTGTATTCAGAAATGAAATCTCTCTCAAGAGATTGGAGATTGTGGGAAAATAGGAGATCTTGAGCTTTCTGAATACCTTCAATACGGGCTCTCAACCTTCTCTTCTTTCTAAAGATGTTACCAAAACACGTTTTGGTTTCAAGAAATGGCTTCTTTGGTAAAGTTTTTAAAATAGTCAAAGATATTATCTCCTTTCCAAGCATTAGTCACCACGTTTTTAAAAGAATTGTCCGTAAGTCAGGCGGCTTCCATTCTAAAAGGTCTATTCACAAAATTATTATTAATATGACCAAATAAAGAAATTAGAATAGGAGAATGATCGGAGTAAATGCGAGGAAGCACTTTAACCATACCTTCTGGGTATCGTGTGCGCCAATCCAAATTGCATAGAGCTCTGTCAAGCCTTTTCTTTACGTTTGCTAAACCCATACGCCCATTTGACCAAGTGAACTTGGATCCTGAGTATCCCATATCAACCAGATTGCACCTATTGATTCTATCCCCAAATCTTCTTCGTTGGCTTCCAATAGAGTCAGCAGCAGCGCTATTACTTTCATCACGGCATACTGTGTCATTAAAATCCCCTGCAATCATCCATTCCTTATTCGTGTCAACCGCGATTGCTCCAAATCCTCGCAAACCGTATCACGAACTCTCGGATTAGGATTCCCATAGATAGCAGTAAAGATCCACTCATCATAATCGTCCTTCTTGGCCGTCGCATGGATTGCCTGATGCGTAACTTGAGTAATGTTGAGAGTGACTCTGTTAGAATCCCATAAGAGCCAAATCCCTCCCGCTCTCCCCGTGGGATCAACATAAGTGGACGCACAAAACCCAACTTGTTTGAAAAACCTACCCATAGATGCAAATTTAACTTTTATTTCCAACAAGGCCACGATCTCAGGCATATAAGAACGACAAATCTCTTTGAACTGAGATCTGAACCTATCATTTCCAACACCTCTACAAATCCAGACTAATATATTAAAGCTTAACATGATAAACGTAACGTCCGAGAGGGTATCACCTAGAATATCCAGAAACTTGCTAATTTTCTATAGATTCAACCGATGCGTCAGAATCGGTTTCACATTGAACCAATTCTTCTCTCCTCCCTCCTGATTTACCTCTCTGAGCTTGATTTTTAGCTTTATCTCCTTCGTCCAGCAGGCGCATTGTGCTAGGTGAACGGCTTCGATCTCTGGTATCATCTCCAGTGCCTCTTTTCCCTGATCTACTATTAAGTTCTGCAAGTTTGGAATGTTCATGGAAGGTTGCGGGTGAATGTTTAACATTTAGGGGCTTTTTTTATGGTTTGTGGAAGATCAAAATTTAGGTCGATGTGGATTTGGGGAGGAGGAGTGGGGAGAGGATCTAGAGGGATAGGATTAGGGTTAATAGAAATGGTAGGAGTTCCCACAATGATGGTATTTATGTTTCCCTCAGATTGGGCTGACTTATGGGCCAAATGTTGAGCTTTGTTCCCTAATGGGATGGGCTTCCCCAAAAAGGGGTTAGCTTTGGATTGTTGGGAGTTCAAGGTTCCATAAGAGGATTGCACTTGAGAACCATCGGCCAGTTGGGTTTTCCCCGGGTTAGTACTTAGCCCAGCTTGGGATTGATTCTTATTTCAAAAATGAAAAGAATTATTCCTAGTTATTGGGTTGAATCTTGGTTGAGAATGATTTTTTGTGTAATGGCTTCTAGGGTGAATTTGGTTTCTTCCTTGGGAGTCGTTGGGCTGTCCACTATTGACCCCCTCTATGGGCTCAGCTTGGTTGTAGGCATTTCTGTTGCCCAGAGAATGGGCCTCTACCCGATGTGGCCCAACAGGCCTATTGGCCCTTTTCCTCCTGCTCACCACCATCCATTCACCAAACCCAATTTTGTCTGGCCTACTTGGGCTTATTTTCCCGTTGAAATTAACTTGTTGCTTGTCACTCCCTCTATCAATTGCAACGGTCACTGGATTTACACCGTCTGTCTTCTCCGGCGCCAAAGTCAGCGAACATCCTTCCCATCGGTGCCCAACCCTGTCACAGGAGAAACAAATTGTATGAATGTGCTCATATTCTATCAAATAATCAAACTTACCCATTGCAATGGATGGCTCAAGGGGCTGACTGAGCTCCAACTCGGTGCATATACGGGCATAACTCCTGCGAACCGATTCAATGGTCTTATTATCCACCTTTAGTGGTTTACCAAGTTTAGCAGCTATCATGGTGAGAGATTCTTCATCATAATACTCTTCAGGTAAAAGGGGAAAGCGAATCCAAACTGCGGTTAGTTGGAATTGATTCAAGGATCATCTCGACCCCTGCCTCATTGGTCCAAAGGGGTTTCCATCACCACATCAGACGAGGGTTCAAACGTTCCTGAAGGAATTTGATCGTCCATTACTTCCAAATCAGAGTTCTCGTGAGAGTTTTTTTTTTAATCTTTTTCGTGCTTCTCTCGAGATGATCAGTCTCCTCCGGCGACTGGATCGGATTCTCAGAGGCAGTCGTAGTAGGATGAGAGCTCATTCTAGAGAGATCATTCTAGAGTTATTCCCTTTTTCAACGGGAATATGTTACTTTTATATGGATCATTGCCTTTTTTTTTTTTTTTTTGCCATTCGATATATATCAGTCTAGAGGCTATCCATAGCCCTTAACCCCAAATGCCTCTGCCGAGGCTCGAACCCTGGTCTCCCTTATGGGAGTTCTAGGAGATAACCGCTAGGCTACAAGCCCTTGGTTTGGATTATTGCATTTTGAATGGGAATTTGTTGCATATTACACAGATCATTCTTTCTCACTCTCTCTCTCTCTCTCGCTCGCTCTCTCTCTCCCCACTGGTATTTTTGAAGAACCCTAAAAGAGTAAAATCACTCTCACTCACTCTCGGGATTGAGATGCATGGTTATACGAGGATGGTGGTGAGGGAGTGCCACCACCACCCCGTGGCGGCAATGGTTGGAGATCGAAGGCTAAAGATCGGAAGGTAAGAGCTCCATCACGTTTTGGCCAGAGAGTTCTCTTAAAGTTCTCTGTGGTGCATGGAGTGGTGTCGGCGTAGAACTCCATCACAGTTTAGCCACACGATGTGCCACCGCCGAACTCGGAATTGATCGATCTCGACAGTGGAGTTATAGGCTATTTATAGAGGCCTGACCATCATTCTTGAGAAAGGCATGCAGAATGTGACCATTGAGTATGATTTCCATGATGGCTATCAACTTAATTAATGAAGCCTTTGATGGGTGCCATCCTCAAAGCAACATGATTTTCGAGACAAAGGCGCTGCTGCAACAAACAAATGCAACCTTGAAGCACATATACCGCAATGCTAATGTATGTGCTAATCATCTTGCACGTTTAGGTGCCGAACAAAATGAGCATCTTGTGGTGATGGATGTTATGCCTCTCTCCCTCAAGGAATTCTGGAATAGAGACCGTTTAGGTCTTAGGAACACACTAGACTTGGTCCTTGCTTTTGTTGGGTTTGTATCCCCTTATGTTTTAACTTATGGTGTGCTATTTTGGTTCTTAGTTTAACTTGAATTCCGTATTACCAAAAACGAAATTCAATTTGCAGAGTACCTGAAGGAGGTCACTTTGATTAGTGATAGTAGTCTAATTAGATTTGTCCACGATCCTGATCGGTTCGAATTTCTATGAATTCGAGGACCGAACTGCGAATCACGGTTTTAAGAAAATACTATTTGTGTCCGGACCAAAAAAGTCCTACGGTCTATTTCCGAATTAATTCGTGAGTCATGGTTTGGTTCCGATTTTATCCACGTATTACATTCTATATACGCTAAATGCAACAAAATAAAAAGCAAATAATAATACGATAAGGTAAAATAGTTATAAATAATTTACAATAATGTATTACCACTACATGTAAGGTTTCAGATTCCAGCAATCAAATTCCATATACGATAAGGTAAAATAGTTATAAATAATTTACAACAATAGGTAAAATTATACTAATTATTTACGAAATATTACATATAGTATATATTTTTGTTGCGAAAGCCAAATTTTTGGTTGCCAAAGAGATTTCGGGACAATATTCCATGGTCACGAGGTTTGTGCTTAAAGGGGAAAATTAGCAACTAAATCTAAAATTAGTCCCCAAAAGTTCCATTTTCGAAACAAAAAATTTTGTCCCTAAAGACCATCCAAATTTCATCATTAATAAACATTTTGTTGCTAAAAACTGAATATGGTTAGGGTTTGTTCTGATTGGTGTGGCACTCAACCCACAATGGGTTGGTAGCTAATTAATTGGGAAAAAAAACTGATGTCGGTTACCGATAAATATGGTCTCAAAATGCTTTTCTTTTGGGAACCAAATTAACTAGAATTCAATAACTACATAATTTTGTCAAAAAGGATAAACATATCGTCGTTAAAACACTTTCCTACCTATATTAGAACCGAAAATTTCAACTGCCAAACGAGCTAGTCATACAATTAAGCCGGACCCAGGGGGCGTGCTGTCCCTCAAGGGACAACATGCATGTTGACCCCATCCGAGCCGTCCGTGCTCGGCGATCAACGGCCCAGATCAATTCGGTAATGGACGATGCAAATCTGTTTAGATCAAACAGATCTGGGCCGTTGATCGCCGAGCACGGACGGCTCGGATGGGGTCAGCATGCATGTTGTCCCTTAAGGGACAACAACATCCCCAAATCCAATTAAGCCACCACTAAAACAATTTAAACAGAGAGAACCCAGAAAATGAAACACCTCTAATGTTCAGCTTTTCATTATTCACAAAACTACGAATATATATCTGCTATTGTTCTCTAAAATAACATAAGCAAACTGGAAAAATTGAATGAAAACGATCGACAACAGGCAAAAAAGTAGTTCCCAAATGATAAAAGGAATAATGCACTGTAATTTCATCATATTTTGGTCCCTTATTGTATTTTCCTGGATGATGTGTTTCATCTTTCATGTATGTATGTGGAAATAGGGAAATGGCTGGATATGGGACCAAATTTTGCGACCAAGTCGGATCTGGTTGAAAAAAGATTGAATTAAGTAGGGTATTTGATTTTTGTTGCTAAAGGCACATTTTTAGTAACCAAACAAGTTTTTCGGGAAAAAAAATATATTTAAAAGAGCAATTTCTTGTTGTGATTAGGTATAAATATTTCACGGTCCGGTACAGTTAATTTATAGTTTCATAATGAAAATTCGTGGGCCGAACCGTGTCTCACGGTTTTCTAATTTTTAATTCGTATCCAGACCATTAATCCACGGATCCAATCCAAATGTGCAGATCGGTTCCGTTAGATTCGTACTGGATTAATGGTTCACCAAATTTTTTGGACAACCCTAGGTCTGATAGAGGATTTTCCGAATGTCGATTTTGGGTGTAGTACTTTTTTTTTGGGTAATTGATTTCCTGTGAAGTACTTAATTACATTTGCCCCATTTTTTTCTTTCATTTATGTCTAGCCCTTCATTTTTTTATTGATTCGCCAATCGTTTTATTTTATTCAAAAGTGATCGGACATCCCCTGACATGATCCGAGATACTTATTTCAATTCACCTACTTATTCACATTTGCCATACGATGATCCGAACCATTAAAGTTGTAGATCTCAAAAATCGATTCGATCGGACATCTGCAACTTAGTAAGCAAATGACGTTTGTATGGAGTAAATAAACAGCAAACATAATACAAGAAATACAACAAAATATGTTCGTTTGTTTACTAAACTGATGTTGTCGAACTAACTAGATTTCTACTAAGCTATTAAATCTATTGAGCTCTATAAAGCAACCGGTTCAGATCATATTTTTTAGCTTAGAACGTGGCCCGTATGGGCGGCACGGCAGCCTGCTGTTCTTTGGGAACACGGTCCCTGCACCGAAAAATGGCGCATAAGAGAATTTGCTGATCTCACTCGATGGATAAGCTTGCCACCTACAACGAGAGTTAAATAATAACCCCAACGAGAGTTGAATAATTACTCGATGGATAAGTGCCACCTATAAAAAAATTATACATGGGTTAATTATGTGGAGGCCCCCTCACTTAAGAAAGGTACAATAAGAACCTCGTCTTATCTTATTAACTTTTACTTATGCCCTTAGGTAGTATGTTGGATGAAAGGGCAACTTAGTATACGTACCCATTCTGCCGGTTTTATTGTTATGCGTGTAAAGGAATAGTGTTAAACTAATTGAATTAAGCTTTTGATGATGACTAGCTATAACGTACATTTTACTCTTTTAGCTATCTTTTGTGCCAATTAAATCAAAATTTAATTTGTATATGGAGTATCTCCCAAATGATCATAATTTATGACAATCGGACTCTCTCTTTCTTCCTTATAACTCTTAGATATCTATTAATCTCCTACTTAACACATGCACCCTTGGCCCTACAATCACAATTTTTTTTTATTAACCTACATATATCACAACTCATATATGATCACGATTTTATTTTGAAATTAAGTTCAGACTAAGGAAACTATCACTTTTATTAAATTTTACTCATTCGATATTTTATAACGGATAAAAACGGTAATTGAACATAAAAGACTTTTAAATCACACCTCTATAGCCCACGACTTGAAACTCTAGATCAAAATAGAAAGATCACAGCCTTCTTTCTTTTTGTTGTAGTGTTTAGAGTCCTTAGACGCCACAAAAGTAGCATTAACGAAACCGAATGGTCCTAACTCCATATCTAATTTGTAGGTGACGCGCGAAGCAGCATCAACTACGAATCATCAATATTTGTGGGGTTCTTCATGTAATTAGCCCTGCACCTTACCAAAATTACACAATATATCCCTGAGACGAGACAAAATCGCAAATCCAATTTGGGTTTCATCCAACCCAAATGCTCTGGCCTCTGAACTCCAATTTTTCCATCAGCCAAGTGAATAATCACAACAATCACAATGGAAGAGGCAAAGGCAGTGGGCCCACTGATCATAGCAATGAAGGGCCACCCAGGCACAGGCAAATCAACGCTGGCCCACTCCTTAGCCTCGGCTCTCCACTGCCCTCTCATCGACAAAGACGACGTCCGTGACTCCACCTTCACACTCCAACTGTCAACCCCCACGGTCCCACCAAACCTACTCAACGACCTATCCTACGACGTCGTCTTCCGTGTCGCAGCCACCCAGCTCCGCCTCGGGCTTGGTGTGGTAGTGGACTCTCCGCTGTCACGCCGGGCCCATCTCGACCAGCTTCTGGAACTGGCCGAGGGAGCAGGGGCTCGGCTTTTCGTCGTGGAGTGTAAGCCGAAGGACGAAGCCGAGTGGCGCCGGCGGCTCGAGGGGAGGGGGAATGAAAAAGGTGCCAGCTGGCACAAGCCGGGCACGTGGCGGGATATGGAGAGGTTGTTGGAAGGGTACGGTGGGTGCACGGAATACGAGGTCGGGGAGGTTAAGAAGATTGTGGTGGACACTACGGCTACGGCTGATGTTGGGGTTGGGGAGCTTGTATCGGCTGTGCTGAGGTTCATTGGTTCTAGTTATGATCCTCGATTATCGAATCGTTGATTATGTAATTTTGGATTCTTCTAGGGCTAATTGCGCCCCAGTGGAATTTGGGGCAAAAATTTGCCAATTCATGGAACACTTTTCGGAAATTAGATATGCATGAGACGCACAAGAATAATTGCACATACATGGGATGAGAAATGTAGATG